>FLRD01000953.1:0-166535 GCA_900088485.1 Plasmodium ovale wallikeri
AACGTCATATTTAATAATTCGTTGAAATGAAATTAACAAAAATTATATTTTTTTTATTTCCCTTGCTATTTGTTTCTAGATGCTTATACCAAGTTATTTCTGCATGCACGTATATTTAGAAAAGTAGAGCATATTTTTCTAATAATTAGAAAATGTCCAAAATGATTAATTATCTATATCATCGTATTAATTTCTCATATTTATATGTGTAATGTGTAAAGTAGAATGTCAATTATTATGTTATATTTTATTTTTTTCTTGAATTAATTTTTTTTATGTATTCCTCTCCTTTGTTTTTAACACACTTAGCATGTTTTTACTTTGATATAACCATTACATGTTATATTATAAAAAGAAGCGATAACATTTCTATTATATAAGAACCTCAATTGTTTTATAATGCATATAATTTCAATTCTGTTCACAAATGCGTATATATTTTATGCTGAAATATATAATACAACATTAGCGAAGGATTACGCACTTATAAGATGATAATCTCGATACATAATACATAATACATAATACATAATACCCAGTTATCCAGTATTCACATTTTGCATATTTATATATAAGACAGTTTAAATTCGTAATGATTAAGCTACAAAACAAGTTTTAAACGAAAGCACACAAATGTGATTTTTGTAAAAGGAAAATTTCTCTTCAATATAGTTTTCATAAAAGAAAAAACTCCACTTAAATGTGGTCTTTGTAAAAATATAATCCATCACTTCAAATCGTTTTTTTAAAAGGATAAATCTCTACGCAATTGCGATTTTTGTAAAAGGAAAAGGAACCACATACATGTGGTTTTTTTGAAAAAGTAAATCTCTACACATAAGCGATTTTTGTAAAAGGAAAAAGAATCACATAAATGTGGCTTTTTTAAAAGATAAAATCTCCTCAAAAATGCGGTTATGGAAGAAGAAAACGGAACCACATATATGTGGTTTCTTTAAAAGGAAAAATCTCCTCATAAATGCTATTATTGTATAAGAAAACTAACCACATATATGTGGCTTTTTTAAAAGAAAAATTCTCCTCATAGATGCGATTTTTATATAAGACAAGGGAACCACGTAAATGTGGCTTTTTTAAAAGGAAAAATATCCTCATAAATGCTGTTATTGTATAAAAAAACGGAACCACATATATGTGGCTTTTTTAAAAAAAAAAACCTTTTCAAAAATGCGGTTATGGTATAAGAAAATGGAACCACATAAATGTGGTTTTTTTAAAAGGAAAAATCTCCTCATAAATGCAGTTATGGAAGAAGAAAACGGAACCACATATATGTGGTTTCTTTAAAAGGAAAAATCTCCTCATAAATGCTGTTATTGTATAAAAAAACGGAACCACATATATGTGGCTTTTTTAAAAAAAAAAACCTTTTCAAAAATGCGGTTATGGTATAAGAAAATGGAACCACATAAATGTGGTTTTTTTAAAAGGAAAAATCTCCTCATAAATGCAGTTATGGTAGAAGAAAATAGAACCATATAAATGTGGTTTTTGTAAAAGGAAAAATCTCCTAAATGCGGTTATGGTAGAAGAAAATGGAACCACATAAATGTGGCTTTTTTAAAAGTATAAATATCCTGATAAATGCGATTATGATATAAGAAAATTGAACCACATAAATGTGGCTTTTTCAAAAGGAAAAATCTCCTCATAAATGCAGTTATGGTAGAAGAAAATAGAACCACATATATGTGGCTTTCTTAAAAGGAAAAATTTCTTCATAAATGTTGTTATGATATAAGAAAATGGAACCACATAAATGTGGCTTTTTTAAAAGAAAAAATATCCTCATAAATGCTGTTATTGTATAAAAAAATGGAACCACATATATGTAGCTTTTTTAAAAGTATAAATTTTCACAGAAATACGATTTCTGTAGAAGGAAATGGAACCACATAAATGTGGCTTTTTTAAAAGGAAAAATCTCCTCATAAATGCAATTATGGCATAAGAAAACGAAACCACATAAATGTGGCTTTTTCAAATGGAAAAATATCCTTACAAATGCTGCTATGTTATAAGAAAACGGAACCACATAAATGTGGCTTTTTCAAAAGAAAAAATCTCCTCATAAATGCTGTTATGGTAGAAGAAAAAGAAACCACATAAATGCGTTTCTTTTAAAGGATAATCTCCACAAAAATACGATTTTTGTATCAGGAAAAGGAACCACATAAATGTGGCTTTTTTAAAAGAAAAAATATACTCATAAATGCGGTTATGGTAGAAGAAAACGAAACCACATACATGTGGCTTTTTTAAAAGTATAAATATCCTCATAAATGCGATTATGATATAAGAAAATGGAACCACAGAAATGTGGCTTTTATAAAAGTATAAATATCCTCATAAATGCGATTATGATATAAGAAAATGGAACCACATAAATGTGGCTTTTTCACAAGGAAAAATCTCCTCATAAATGCGGTTATGGTAGACGAAAATGGAACCACATAAATGTGGCTTTTTCAAAAGGAAAAATCTCCTCATAAATGCAATTATGGCATAAGAAAATGGAACCACATAAATGTGGCTTTTTCAAATGGAAAAATATCCTTACAAATGCTGCTATGGTATAAGAAAACGGAACCACATAAATGTGGCTTTTTCAAAAGAAAAAATCTCCTCATAAATGCAATTATGGCATAAGAAAATGGAACCACATAAATGTGGCTTTTTTAAAAGGAAAAATCTACTCATAAATGCTGTTGTGGTATAAGAAAATGGAACCACATAAATGTGGTTTTTGTAAAAGGAAAAATATCTTCATAAATGCGGTTATGGTAGACGAAAATGGAACCACATAAATGTGGCTTTTTCAAAAGGAAAAATCTCCTCATAAATGCGGTTATGGTATAAGAAAACGAAACCACATAAATGTGGCTTTTTTAAAAGGAAAAATCTACTCATAAATGCTGTTGTGGTATAAGAAAATGGAACCACATAAATGTGGCTTTTTTAAAAGGATAAATCTCTACACAAATGCAATTTTTGTGAAAGAAAACGGAACTACATATATGTGGTTTTTTGAAAAATGTTTACCAGCAAGCACCTGTTAAGGCCAAAACGCGTTTTTCTTCTTATTAAACATGTATTTTCTTTTCATTTTTGTTGTGTTCTATTCGCATTCTTTTCATTATTAGTACATTAATACACCCATTTATTTTTTCATTTCTTATTTTCGCAGTTAAATAAAATAGGAGGGCGGTATGAATTAAAAGAAAACTTTTTATCACTGTTATATAAATGTAGATATATGAAAAAACGCAGTATAAGAACATTCACAATATGCAGTTGTGACGATAATGAGAAAAGAAAGGGCACATATGCAAATCATATCTTATGCGTGCACATAAGAAAAACGCTATGACCACAATTAATGATTTTAAAGTAAGTTCCAAATTTGCAAAGCATAAAAATATATAACATTATGTTACTATATAGAGAAATTAACGAAAATTTTTTAAAAGAACATATTGATTTATATATATATATATATATAGCATAGAATGCTGCAAAAGTCAAACTGCAAGAATAAGGAATTTTTCCAATGCATCGTCCCCACGCATGAACTTTAAAATTCGTATTTTTCGTATATGCTTTATGTAACATGGAACAATTTTGTTATTCACGCTACTTCGTAGAAACCTCTACTAGGAGGTTTTGCATATTTTGTAATTAACTTATACTTCCATGAAAAACATTCCCATTTTCCCAGGCTATACTGATCACCAAATGAACATTTTTTTTTTTGCCATATGCTAAAATTGTTATATGAAACTATGCACGTCGTATAGTACTTCATACTATGCTATATTACACTTTATTTATAACATCTTTTCTTTTATAAAAGAGGATTTCTTCCTTGATATGTTTTTGGTTGTTGTGGTATGGCTGCCGTTACATCTGACGTTACAGCTGTCGTTACATCCGACATTACAACGAACCTTACAGCTACCCTTGCAGCTACCCTTGCAGCTGAATTTGCGGATAACACTCCGCCCGATGTTAATATATATAATGTGCTTATATGTGTAGATGCCACACATGTACATGTGTATTAAAAATAAAAAATAAAGGGGGGGGAGGGAGAAATATTTGGCGACAAGTGAATATACAGATCACCATTCATGTATACATAAGAATGAAAGATACTTATTGGAAACATGTTAGGATGGAGGACACCTTAAACCCTTCCGACAGATTGGCTTCTGAGAATTCTTTGGCTCCTTCCACCACGTTGACTTCTTTCAATTGATTGGCTCCTAAGAACACTTTGTATCATTTCTGCTCTTTGTTTCCCTTTACTTGCTTGGATTCTTCCAACCTCTTGGATCCATTTTACTATGTACTTGCTTTTAATTAATGAGTTTCTTTTTACTACCTTTTTGTTTGAAATTAATGGGCTGATTTTGTGTCCAATTCGACTTACAGCTACTTTTGTCCTTGGAATAAGTGTGCTGATTTCAATCATTTGAATTGTTAGAACGGATCGTTTCCTTCCAACTTTTTGGCACCATTGTGCTATTTCATCGTCTGAAAATAATGGCTCTCTTATGTCTACATAGCTAGTTGGAACTAATGGGATAATTTCTACTATTTGGCTCCTTATCCGGCCCTTCATATCTAAATGGATACTTGGAACTAATGGGGTTATTTGTACTGTTTGGCTCCTTACGGCCACTTGGCTCCTTCTAACTTCTTGTATCCATTTTTTTATTTGACTGATTGGAATTAATGGACCTCCATCTACTGGTTCATAATTTTCACCAAATAAATTGCCGTCAAGATAAGAACTACCTTCACAATGCAAGATTTCTTCATAATATGCGTCTTGTATATAATTAAGGATTTTCTCCTGAAACATGTTTTTTACATAAAGTAATTTATTCAAAAAATAAGAGATATTCCTATAAATCAAGTTACGTCTTCTGTAAAAATTTATATCATTGTCATAATATTCTCTCGTCTCATCATGTTCGCCATCTTGCAAATGCGTTTCGTTGGGTGTTACATTATTTCTTGTGGGTGCTGTATTATCCAAGGAAGACCTTACTATTTCATTATCATGAGAATGGTTATTAGAATGCTCTACATTATTCTGAATGTTTTCATTCCTAGGTCCTTCATCGTCTGATTCATGTTTCTCATCGTCTGGTGATACCGTATCAATCTCGACAGAATGCGTTCCATTAACCGAACTAGGTGTTTCATTGTTTAAAGGGGATATTTCATTATTCGAGAAAGGTGCTTCATTGTTTAAAGGGGATATTTCATTATTCGAGAAAGGTGCTTCATTGTTCAAAGGAGATACTTCATTATCCGAGGAAGGTGCTTCTTTGTTCAAAGGAGATACTTCATTATCCGAGGAAGGTGCTTCATTGTTCAAAGGAGATACTTCATTATCCGAGGAAGGTGCTTCATTGTTCAAAGGAGATACTTCATTATCCAAGGAAGGTGTTTCATTGTTTAAAGGGGATACTTCATTATTAGAGGAAGGTGCTTCATTGTTTAAAGGAGAAATTTCATTATCTGAGGTTGGTATTTCATCTTCCATCGCGCGTATTTCATTATCCGAGGCCGGTATTTCATCTTCCAAAGCAAGTATTTCATTATCCGAGGGAGATATTTCATCTTCCAAAGCAAGTATTTCATAGTTCAAAGCAGGTATTTCATTGATTTGAGCAAGTGTTCCATGATGTAATGACGGCATTCCAATATTCCAAGGAATTAACTCTATATTCCAAACACACACCCCATTAGGTGACCTAATTATCTCTATATTCCAAGCAAATATCCTATTACGCCACGGGAGTATTTCACGAATCCTAGTACGCAATATACCTAAGATTCTCATATAGTTATCAATTTCACCCCATTCATGTTCCAATATATTTTTAAAAGCTTGTACCAACATATAATACGTGATCATGTAACATCTATTACAACACCTATTAAACGGAATCCAATATCTAATAGGTTCAACTGAATATCTGTTGTTATTTTCAGTTCTTATGATGCTATTCCCATAAACACTAAAATTGTTTACGTTACTTAATGTGTCTTCATTCATTTTTAAAAAAATGTGAATAATATCCTATATGTTCTGATGAATTTTTTTTTTTTTTTTTTTTTTTTTTTTTGATCAAAAAGAGAGCTATTTTTTCGATAAACGTACCCACAATAATGCAGTTAGTTATCCGTATTATTAATGTATATGAATAAACCTATATAAACGTGAGTTAATATACACTTATATAAGTATATACGCATACACATATACCTTAGCTTATATTCATATAGATTAATATACACAGATTTAAGTTCATGCGTATATTCACGTGGTTACATGTACCTATACATGTATGTGAATACAAAAATAAACATATAGATGTATAGATAGTATATGCTTAAATATAGTACTTTATATGGAAAGAGTTTTTTTTTTTTTTTTTTTCTAATATTTAAATGTTTCTTTTATCCCAATTTTTGCTTTTTTCTAAGTAGTTATGCTTTCTTTCCCCAGTTCAGGGATAATAACTTGCGAGGTATTTTTTTCCGTTTTCGTGATCTGTAAGAAAAGATGCTCAAGTTAAGTATTTCCTTCTGAAACTCGAGTTTTTTAAATGGCATGCAAATTTTTTTTTTTGGGGTTAGGGAAAACAAAAATTAAGGGTAAAAGTAACTTAAAATTAAAATTTATTTTTATAAAATTTCAGCATTACATTTCTTCTTTGCACCTAAATTTTGTTTGAAAAAAATTCTTAATTACGTAGTGGCAAAAAAATGAAGTTAAAAAATGTGTACTCTTCTATACATTATATCAAAAGTAAAGTGCGCACGGTCGCTATTTTTACGTAAAAACTATACCGCATTTCTGCTTATTTTGCATTAACTGTTCATTTATTCCTCTTTTATATGTAAAATCTATTTTATTTATTCTTTATTTATCGCATATACAATTGCAAAGATAGGCATTTATGTGTGCTATGGTATTTCTATCTTCGTAACTCGCGATGATCATTTTTTTTTTATTTATATACACATTGCGATAAGAAAACGCAACAGCACTCTGAAACGTCTTGCCTTTTCTTCTTACCATATTTTAATATATACCACCACGAGTATATATGTATATATCTACATATGCCTATATGTTTCTACGAGTATCTATGCGTACCTATATGCACGTACTTCGCACGGCGCGTACATTAGAAATTACGGGGTTATGCGCGTAAGCCATATATATACCTACAAATTATTGCATATCCTTGCATTTGCCAAGAAAAAAATGTACCACTTTTTGTTGAAAAGAGGAAGGAATAAACATATAATGTCACGCGTTATGTAGCAAAGATATACGTTCTTATGTGTATCAGGGCGGTGGTATATAAAATTATATGCAGGGAAACCGAAACAAGGCGAAAAAGAATGCCATTACTTGAGAGGCCACATGAAAATGCTCAACTCAGAGGAAGTTTGCAATTATCTGAGGTAACTAATTTAGTGGCCTTAAAAAAAAGTAAAAGCTTTTACTTTGCCATATTTTATATAAACCTCCTATAGGCTTAAAGCCATTACATAAGAATATCAATTTACCAATAACATATGTATTATTCACTTAAAGTTTTAGAATATCAAATGGATTTTTCTCAATTTTGTGAATTCATGTTTTATTTGTCGTTTTTTCGATATCTTCGTATTTCTAATTTAAAGTCCAAAAGTAACCCATATTTTCTTCTTTGAAAATGTTCATATACACAAAACTGGTGGAATGCTCCTTTGCATTAGTGCTATTAATTATGTACGGATTTGACTATATAAATCATAAAATATTAACTTTCTCGTGAAGGGCCATTATTTTTTATGACTTCCAAGGATTCTTACAAATTTCTGTGCATAGCATATACAGTCACGTTTATAATTTCAGTTCCTCGTAATGAAAGCAGTATTTATATTTTTCGTGCTTCACTCTGCGGTAGGTGCATAGTTAACGTCTCTTTATGAGCAAAGGTAATTACCTCTACACTTATACGAAAGTGATGTATGTGGTAGTTATGATACTAGAAGCGTATTAAATTTTATACTGTGAAAAAATTTTTATTAACTATGTAACTTGTTCGTAATCAATTTTTTCCGATGCGTATACCACTATATGTGCCGCTACATAAGCCTCTATATGTGCCGCTACATAAGCCTCTATATGTGCCGCTACATAAACCTCTATATGTTCCTCAACGTATACTTCTATTTATTCCGTTACTCATACCTCTATCTGGGCTGCTACGCATATCTCCATTTGACGTATTTCCCATTGTTACATTTATTATGAATATAATTCCAGTTTATTCGCCAAATGTAATAGAGCAGGCTCGTAAATTTTCCGATATCAACGCGAGTAACGTTATATATCATTAAAAGACATATGTCTACTTATTTCTCTGATCCCCTATACAGGTCCTTTTTATCCTTTTCTGAAATTTTGTTCTCCTTGTCTCTTCTTTTTCTTTCATTCTTCTACTAGCAAATGTACGACATACCGTGTCTTCAACACTTCCTATAACACTGTCATTCTATGTTTCTCCTTCCTGCCCATAGCCCTTTAACTTTTCACGCATGTTGAGATAGATGTGATAGTACAATTTACATATGAATTTCCGATGTTGTAGTTACGTACATTTTTCATATTCCCTACTAAATCATTTAGTTTTCCCAAAATAAGCAGCTTTTCTTACCTTTTTCCTTCTTTATCATTAAGCATTTTTTATCTTTTGTAAATTTTTTTTTCATTGTAATTATGAAAGTGGAAAGATGATGATCATCAAGAAAATTCTACTTTTTTATTTTTGAAGGACTGCCGCTAACAAAACTGTCCTCCTTTGTCTCGTTTAATATTTCAGTTATCCCCTGATATGCTTAAAATAATTTTCATCTATTTGGCTATTTTCTTAAGCTTTATGACTTTTTTTTCTATTCCTTCCTAATAAGCACTTTTCCTATTTTTAAAATAAACTTTATTTCGTAAATTCATCTAGGAAATAAATCCACAGCATTATCTGCTACAGATCCTTAAGAATAAACAAAATAAATCACTCCTTCGAATGAACAAATTACATTTGTGCGAATATTATTTAAAATAGTTGATATGCACATCATTATCACTTTTCAAATTGTCGCTTTTTAAAATATCACTATGTAGCTTATCGCTAAACTGTTTGTGCATCATTTTGACATGTTCTTTCCGAATTCCTTCATTTTTAACTTTATTTCTGTAACTATTACTACATAAATTAATGTAAATGGTGTAAATTTTAACGTGTCAGGTGAAAATGATCCAACATTTGTGAAGAACTTAGTTAAATCTAGGGTTAACCTATTTTTAATTTTATATATATAGCACGTAGTATAGCCTATTTTTTCGATTTTCCACTTTGTTTACACCTTACTATCATTCGTTTTATTCATTAATCTACTGTAACATGCAATGTGTTTTCCTATGTTGTGATTTGTTGCCTTTTTTCTCTCATTTTTTCAATTGCACTTCTTTCACAATTGTACCATAATTCTGCTGGAATTATGATTTCAGCACGCGAGGCACATAATATGCATCAAACAATTAAGGCATCGCAAACTTTTCTGCTTCAATTAACGCATTGTTAAGTCCTATCGTTTGAAACAGAAATGTGGAAGTTTTCTCAATTCAGAAGACAATTTTTCCATGTGTGTAAAAATGTGTACCCCTGCGTATGCATGTATATATGACCGAACATGAGAATCTTAACACACATACGTAATTATAGGAAAGTACACGTTAACACGAACTTCTTTAAAATTTCATAAAATTCATTTGTTCATTCTCCTTTCTCTTCATTCAATTTTGTATTACACTTCTCTAAACTACTTAACATTTTGTCAACTTCCGAATATATGGCTTCATTGTAAGATGAAAATTTGCACACCTTTCGCTTTTTTTCTTTATATTAAAATAAAAAAAAGAGTTTTTCAACAAGCAAAATGGAAGAACAGTTACCTGAGCATTTTATATTTATTCACACACACATACACACAAACACAGTAAATGGTCCCATTTTATTAAGTGCATAATAAATGTGTAAAAAAAAGGAAAAAATATATAGTTAACAATTCCGCGAAGTAATAGCTACAGAGATAACATGGCGCTATCTTAAAAATATGTATTGTCCTATGAAACATAGGATTTTTTGAGAAATAAAGATTCTCAAAATAGAAATAAATACCAGATATTTCTGTTTTGTTTTGTCTTATTTCAAAAACATTAAATATTTTTAAGGAGAATACATGCAATGTGTGCAAAAAGGGAGAAGAGCATACAAGTTTATTTTTTTTTTCCTTTTGGGTTATGTATTAGCTAGAAAAACATTTAAAATAAATCAATTGTATGTTTTATGACAGCAAAGTAATGCGCGTATTTTTTGAAATGTGTTGCTAGAAAATGTTACCACATTTTTAAAAAAAAGGTTAAAGTATAAATAACGAAGATCAACCATTCATTTTATAGACCTCTTTTTTTGACGCATTTAAGGGTAACAAATTTAAAAATAAAACTTCTACCTTTTTTTTCCATCCCTCTGAATAAAATTAATAAGGAATTACCTTATATGAAAATTAAAAACACCTTGTAATATTCATATTTTGATGTTATTATGGTAACAGCATGTTTTACTTTTATGTAACAATTTAATATTTTCCTTTCATAAATCTTAAATGTTTGTTATTCTTTACGCATTATGTAGACCTAAAGTTAAATAATGCGAATATACCCTTTTCATTTTAAAATTATCATTAATAATGCATAGCCAAGTTTGAGTTAATCATGAGCTTATAGTTTCATTTTTTTATTGCCTTTTCACCATATTAACTTATGCGTTCGGTTTAATCGAGTTTTAAACCACAGCTCAGTTGCCAGTAAATGTTTTTCTTCATATATATACATATGGTACACCAACATAAACACACGTACCCACATGCAAACAGTACGCTTGCGCAAGGTACTATAATTTTCCTTCCTCCCCTTGTGATGAAGAGTTTTTATTTCTTAAAAAAATTAAAATTAATACTAACACATTGTCAATATTGACACTTAAAAAAGTGAACAATTTTGGTAATTACATTTTATTGCTTTCCTTTTTTTAATTTAAAAATAATATTCGTCCACATACATAAGTATGGACCGCGTGTCATTTGCAAGTATGCAATTCTGCGTATTGTCATCATCCTTGTTGCTTTTTCAAGCTTCCTTTTTTCTTTTATAAATTATCTTTGAAAAGTATATTTTTATATGTAACACACCTCCTTTTTGAAGGCAAAAAGAAAATACTCAAAATAAGAAAAAATTCTTCGTAAATATAATTCAGCGAAGCAAAAACATATGTAGTAAATGCTCAATATTTTTACTGCGCCATTCAACACGTTCTATAAAGATTCGTTCAATTGTTCTGCTAATACCTCATCCAAAATCGTTATCATATTTTGGTTCAATAAAAAAACGTGTTTTATATAAAAAGTATGATATTCGCCAGCAATTTTACAAGATCATTAAAAAATAAATCCTGCGTTAATGCTAAATGCAATCGCTATATATACATAAAAACAAAAGCAGCATGAAGCGTATGAATTTTTTATAAAAATAAAACAGAGCAATCCTTATTACAGATATTGCTTTCTCAAGAACGAACCTTTATGAAGCATTTAAAAATTAAAGCCATTGATTCAAAGGTTAATTACTTTCAGCAAAAAAAAAAAAAAAAAAAAAAATTACTTATTCTTATGCGAATTACATAGCGAAAAAAAAAAAAAAAGAATTTCGATAAATATATATGTCAATAGTATGAACCATTCCAAATGCTTCCTTTTTATGGTGTACCCCACGTTGATGATATAAAGCAATGCAGCATTTTTTGTATCAATATTAAAAAATTTCTTTCAACATTTAAGGAACTCTTATGATGCGAATATTTCTTAAACCACAAAAATATGTGAACTGAAAAAATTCTTTTATGCATATATATTTGTCTATCGTGTAGTGGACCTATATAAATTTTTTTTTTTTTTTGTGTCCAGAAAATGGCTAGCTTAATGGCTAATTAACATAACTGTAAAAATGTAATTTTGAATTCATTATAATTACTGTGAATTAAAATTTTGATGAAAATTTCATCGTCATTCCCTCGATATGTGCAGAATTATTTTCTGTAACATGCTAAGTAAACAGAATTTCATGCCATAATTATTTTTTGCGATTTGTATCTTTTTATTCAGTTTCAAAATTTTATTTTATAACATAAATAATTTTGACAGATCCAACAATTTCATAACCTTTTACCAGACATTGTGATTTATAAAAACACAATTTTTCTAAAAGATATTAATGCCATAATGAAAATGTAAAGTTTGTATATTACACCTGCACTTCATTGCGCAGCAGCGGAGTTGAAAATGATCATGGTTAAATCACTGTGAGTATTACACACTCCAATGAAGCATTTTATTTCAAGTAAGGTAAACGTATAACCAAGGTCCTTGTAATTCTCGCAAATTGGTTAAAAGGAGAAAACAACCAAAAGTTTTATGAAACGAGTATACAGATATAAGTAGCATAGAAATCACATACCGTTAGGCACTGATATTCATATATGTACATATAACCAGTAGAAATGATGCATTGTAACTAATGAATAAATTCATTCGAAACTCATGCGCAATTGCATAGTATAAAATATATTCACAATAATGAAAGGGAAAAGCATGTTAGAGAATAAATGCAAAATGATAGTGTAATTCAATTGTTACTCGAATGTATAAGTAGAGGTACCGTTCACACTTAAAAAATGAAATAAAAATACAATGCGCTGCTCGAAGGAAAATTTAAGAATACACATTTTGTAATGTTTGTAATTCACTACGAAGTTAACACCTTACAGTTCTCATAACAACTCTCGCATAAGCATTCAAAATAGAAGAATCGTCATACTTTAAAAATTAAATCATCGAAGTAGAAAAACAAACTAAAATTATAGGAAGTAAATGATAATTTTCGAAAATTGTCATAACACACGGAACGTTAAACATCTAATGAATTACTTATAACTATTATGCAATCATGCAATTTTCCCTAGAAAGTTGCGATTTCTTGTGAAATTATACCAAACATTTTAATTAAAAAAATTATCGCATTATTCTATAACATACGTATAATTCATTTATTTTTTACGTTATAAAATTGCATAATTAATTAATAATTTTCCAAACGTAAATCATTTTTTAGAACTTAATTTTATTTTTGTTAATTAGTAGTTATTTATTTTTTGGTGTATTTATATAGTAACAATTAAATATTTCCCATAATGGAATTATTTATAGAACAAATTACATGAAATAAGCAGTAATAGATGCAATGAAAATTTTTGTGTAAATAATTCATTAGAGCATATATATGTACATATGCAACTTAAATAGTATACTTTCAATATAAAAATGAGACATAATATTTATTAAGCATTAAATAGACAGATGAATGCAATGTTTTTACCTTATATATTTGTCTTGATTTAACAATTATAAAATGCGACGCAAATACATGTCAACAGTTATATATTACTAAGAAATAATGTGGAATGCAGAACAAATATACAAATATTAAAAGGAACTACCAAAAATCAGAATTTGGGTTCTTTGTCATCTTCACAAATGACATGTATTTGACCGTTAACACAAATACCTTTTTTTTTTATCTAATGTAATACGACATTTCTTCTTAATACAAATTCATATATATATATATATATATATATATATTGGTTTCCAATATTATATTTAATTGCATAATATTAAGGTATTTAATTTTTATCCAAATAGGTATAAAAAAAACTATGTAAAAAAAGTGACATTCTGTGTCTTTATAAAATTTATTAATAGCAAAATGAGTTATATGAGTGTGATGACTTTCGTAAAACTTATAAAAATAATTTGAAACAGAGTTATAAGCAAATTGTAACAAACTGTTCAAGTGATAATAAAAATTACAAGTGCTGTAGGGATGGAAACTATTTATTATATTTCTTTGTAGGAAATATTAAAGAACAACAGTTGGAAGTAACTTATCAGAATAAGTTAATAAAAACAATTCATGATCACTTGTAGGAAATTTTTATAGATAATAATGAACGCGAATTTGCAAGAATATGTGGATTATGCTAAACGCGTAAAAGATGTATATTCAATCAATTACATTATATAAATGAAGATAGAAATTCTATTGAAAAAAAAATAATTCAGTGTAAAGAAAGACTTAGTGAGAAATCGAGCCAAATTATTCAATATACCAATGAAAAGGATGGAAAATTATTTTTTTATATTAAAAATGATTCTCTGTTTATAATTGGGAAATATGGCGATATTTTATTGTCATATAAAGATATGTGTGATCACCTTAGCGAAAATTTAAAAACAGTTGATATATCGATTTCTGCAAATGACATCGATCGTTTAACAGTAAATGATCTCTTTGATTTCTCTTCCAAAATAACTAATGCAGAATTGCATAGACATTTTGACAGAGGCATATGTGAAGAAGTACGGGGCTATAAAATCTCAAATAAACAATGACAATGTTTTCTTTTATGTGGGGAAGCTACACTTTTTGTATTTTTTATCATTATTTTCCCCTTTATAAGATTAGTGGAAAATGCTAAATTAAAAATGTTTATATTGACATATAATTCGCTTATACGTGTTATTAGAAACGGCATGGTATAAGATATGTATTTTATAAATATTTTCCTTATTTTTTTCCATTAGTTTGGCATTTTTGGTTATGCTTTTCACTCTTTTAGAGGAAAGAAACGCACTACTGAAAAATTTTTAACTGAAGAGGAAAGAGGTAACTTAATAGAAAATTCTGAACATATCAGTAGCTGTTTATAATATCATTCTTTATCTCATTAACTATATTAAAGAATTATCACAATATAAATGGATTAGATGAATACATATAAAATAGTGCTACAACTACGACATGTACGTTCATACAGGAAAAAAAAAAACGGAGAGATACATAGAATTATATGTTATGTGGATTATCATAAATGAATATATTAATAATCGTAATATGTAAATTATACTTTTCTGAATAAAGGAAATATCTCTTATTGAGCAAATTATATGAATTATAGTTTCGATCGATGTATGCGTGCTTGTAGACATTTAATAAGTATATGTCAACTTGTCACCTGATGGAAAATTAAAAGTTCTATACTTTGTGCTTTGTAATATTGTATATTAATTTATTTTTCGTAGATATATATAGGATCATATCGGAACCACAGAAAACATAATGATATTAATTTTTAGTATACGTATTATCTATACAACGCATGATAAATTTACGCAAAAACAAGAAAACATAAATGAAAATTTATTTCTAAATGAGATGATGATAAATCTTTTTGTAGAAGAGAAATTTTTTCAGAATAATTCGCATAAAATTTCTAGGAATTCTTAAAAACATAGAAATTACGCTTACATTATAAAAATCGAATATATTAATAGTTCTGAAGTTATATATATATTTCACAAAATAATTTACTGGTTAATTTTAAATGCTTTTACCAACATTATAGAATATTCATAATATACTTTTTTTTATTTAAAAAACATATTTTTCGATAAAAATAATGAAATATGTAATTTAATATTCATATACAAAAATATTTTAAGATATATGTTATATCGAAAAATGTGTTTAATGAACGCTACCGCAAAAGAATATGAATGAATTTTGTCATATTCTCCATATGGTTTAATTAAGGAATAGCATAAAATAATATTTTATTTTTCAAAGTGCAACAGAAAAATACAAAAATTGTGAAGTATTATATTTCCCGAAATATTTTAAATTATTTCTCATATATTAATGTACGCATTTTAAACAAACGTATGTATTTAATAGAAATATAGATGCGTTAATGAATACACATTTTGCATCCAATTTTAATCTCTCACGAATCAAGAAATTATTTAGGTTGTTTGCATGCGAATTATCCTTCATACTTTAATTCAAGATAGTAAACAGCTTTTCAATGAAGCTGTTGTAACCAAGCCATTAATGCGTGAGCAAAATTTGGTATACTTATTTAAACATATATTTTATATTTTTGTACTGATTTTTTCTGTGTAAAACGTATATATAAGGCACTGAGGGAATAATGTTTTAAAGCAGTTTTTGATCTTTTTGCATAATTAATGCATGTAATAGATACACATACATGTTTACGTAATAGTTAACATTCCTGTTATATTTTAAATTATTACAACTTAAATGATGATAAAAATTACCTAATAAAACATGTTATTTTAAAAATAAGAATTGTGTAAAATGTCTCTTCATAGAGCACATTAAGTTTTCGAAATGTATTTTTATTTTGCTTTATTAAGCATTTAAGTATATTGACAATACTTTCCGGGTAAAATGTGAGTATATATTTTATATAAAATGCAAAAAAAAAAAAAAAAATGCATAGGTTTATATATATATTGTAAAAATTAAAGGCTATATACAGTTTCAAATGGACATAATATTTTAAGGGTTAATGATATAATACATGTTTCTTTAAGTAAAATGTTTCTATATATAGAGAGAATAATTAAGAAAGAAAAGGATTGATAAATGAAGTATTATTTTTCATACAGTAGTTTTCTAATAAGATAACATAACTCTTGCTATCTGCGTTAATGTTCAAAATAAAATAAATATTATGAATGTCTTCTCAATTAAAATATATATTATATTTATTAAACGATAATACTTCACGTATACCTTAAATGCAATCTTCATTAAGATGAATATTAAATAATTCTAGATAATTCAATTTTCTACCTTTTATGAGAAATTAATTTTCCTTTTTTATAAAAAATACATTATTTAAAATAAATTTATCTCCAGATATTTTTTTCCTTATGAGTGATAATGATAATATCTGAAAAATATATGCCATGATAAAATAACTGAATTTTATATTAATGTAAAATATGAATATTTTATAGGTTAGAATGGATACAAGTGGAATAAAAATGTCGGTAAGGGTGTGACTGACATATATTATTATGTATTTCCATTATAATAAAAAATAATTTCTAACTTATATTTTTTACATAAAGGTAAGTGGATATTTTTTCCAGAAATATGTTTAGTTTTTTACTATTTTAATATTTTATTGTATAAATTTAAAATTTTTTTAAACGATTTCAGTTATACACATTAGGAAACACATGTGACCTTATAAAACATAGAAATGATTAAATTGTGCAAACGCAAAAATTTAGCACGATAATTCAAAAGAAAATAATTATTATGAAAAAGTAAATTTTATCCTTTTCATAAGCATCAACATAAGTTGAAAATATTTATAAGGAACAAATGTGGAATGTATGTATTTTTTTTAATAGTTATATATATGTATATTAAATGCAATTTATTTTATTAAGTATTGACAAAATTATGTGCGACATATATATATAAAAATATTAAGAATAAACTTTTAATCGTTTCATAATAGTATATTTTACCTATAATATGCTAACTTAAATCATCATTTTTCTTTTTTATAAATAAGTATATTCACATTTTATTATTTTACTTTTTCTTTTTAATGTAAATAATATATATACGTTATAAGAGAAATATTATTTGAACATTAGTTATCATTAATAACCATATACAATATATCAAAAAATTGCTTTATTTCTTATATACATATATAATTACAGCAGATATAATAACATTCTTTATTTCGTCATGGTGATACCGTCCTTAAAATGGGATACTTCCCCAATAGAGTTTATGAACACTGTATGCATTCATTTTTAACAGGGAAAAAATTATATATAATTATTTCATTAAACACTAGGCTATTCTTGAAATATAATAACTTTTATTGGTTAAAAAGAAACATATATATATTTTCAATTTTGTTTTTAGTATCCCTTTTTGAAATCATTACCGTTATATACTTTTTATGAGAAATTGGAGAATAGGCATGAAAAAGAAATAGAAGATCCTAGCCATTGTAATGAAATTGCGGAAGTAGACGATTGTGCCTATCCAGTTTGTGCAAAAGTAGTTAATACATTAGATTCATTAGGAAATAATATTACAGTTCTTGACAAAGAATCTGATGACGGTGATGATAGTAATAGAGCCTGTCTTTATTTGAATGAATGGTTAGATAATAATATAAGAATATATGGATGTAATCACACTAAGGTAGATTTGATTTATGACAAATTGAATGAAAAAATGGGTAAACTAAAATTAAAAAATAATTGTAACTTTGAAAAAAGTAAATATATCAATAATGATTTGAATTATGTTTCTGCTAAAAAAAAATTATATTATTTTTCTGAAAATTTATATTGGATATATAAAAAAAAATTAGGGAAACAAAAAGAAGAGAAACAATTATTTGAAAAATATCTTAGAGATTGTTCTGCGACTTATAATTCACAATTGAAGAATGATTTTTGTAAGACACATAGATTATATGAATCAGAATTAGATGATTTTAAGAAACAATATACGGAAACTTCTTCATTTTTACAATCATGTTATCCTGAAATAGATATAACACCATTACATCATTACGATAAATCTGAAACGAAATGTGTAGGTGAAAAAATTTATAATGAAAGCGAAGAAAAACCGGAAGATATGTTTAGATACATTCAAACAAAAAAAATTAATACGGAAGATCAAGATGCTAAACAAATGGAGGGAGACGCTTATAATAAATTTGACATATTATCCAAAGGTGTAGTTCCCTTTATAGGTTTTTCTTTTGTAATATTTATTATTTTATTTATACTATATAAGGTTAAAATAAAAAAACTTCAAAATTTTTATTATGTTGTATCTATTTGTTCACTCCATTTTGATAAATAATAATATTGTATATGTGTTATTTTTAAAAATATTTTTTTCTTTTAATTAATATTAGTTTACGCCATATGGACTATGGATGCGCAGACGTTTATCAAAGAAAAATATGATGAGTGATAATATAGATCTTTTAAATACACAGAGTTTGATGGAACATAATCCTGAATATGAAGAATTAAATTCTGATGCAGCACATATTAATATAGCATACTACAATGTGTGAAATATCTTGTTAAATAACGGTTTATATTTATTTCAATAACAATTTCAATAATATATATCACATATACATTTTTCTTCAAATATTTTACGAAAAAAAAAGGAAATAAAAAATTTTATAATATATATATGTTTGGACTATGTTTTAAAAAAAAATAATCACTACATAGCATAATGCTTTTTATAATTAATAATACTTTTTTTTTAGGCCCTAATTTAACTAATTAGAATAATTAGTTATCTTTTTCTTTATGCCTGATGGATATTTATTTGTAAGTTAATACATTGTTAAATTTATGAGAATTTCTTTTACCACTGACTTGAAATATGATTAAAAGTATACGTGATCACCATATTGTGTTTTTTTTTTTTTTTTAATACATATTAATTCTAATTATGGGAAACTTGATAAACAATTATTGCTTTTTACTGTGGGAAGTACTATTTTCATATATATTTAACGCACAATGAATGCTGCATGTATCATTAAAAAAATTTTCATTGTATTACAATTAAAATAAGAGTTACCAATTGTTCTTCTAATTTAAATCATATCGATTAAAATTGGTTAAGGACAAATTTAGTAAAATGTTGATTACCGGATTTTTATCCCTTAAATAATGCCTTAAAAAAGTTTCACTGTTATAAATTCTAAAAATTAATACATTCACGTAAATAATTAAAATGCGAATAAGTATATACATTTTATGTATTTACACGAAAAGTGTAAGTCTCCAAATATAAAACAAAAAAATATATTTTAACATAAATTACCTATTCCAAGAAAATAGCTTATTTAAAATAGGATAAATATAAACTTAAATATAATACTCATTTTGTTTATTATTTCACATTTTTTTTGAAAGTGCAAATGATAAATCCTGTAAAGATAAAAATCATCGATATCTAATAATTAGTACATAAAAATATACATAATTAATCAATATAATTTATATAAAAATTATACTATAAAAGAATGTTTATTGCAATAGTAAACTTATCAATATTATTTTTAATATGAAATAAGAAAAATGAAAACTTGTAATAACTTTTAACATTGAGCCTTCAACTTTTTCGATCCTTATGCCAACGATATATTTGTGCATGAAGGAAAAAATTAATATAAAAATATGAAATAACTCATAAATATATATAATATGTTATCAGAAATAAAGGATGGATAACTATATAAATTACTTCTAATTTTCTGAATATTGAAAGTGCTGAATAAATAACTTTTTTAATTGACAAATTTAAAATTCGTGCAAAAATAAAATTGAAAAGATGTTATATTTTTAATTAGTGAATAATACATTTTATAAGTATTATACTTTTCTTATAACTAGTGTAACATGAAACACATCCCCTAAGATAGCTTTTGTATTAATGAATAAGCCTATTCATAAAATTGTGAGTAAAATGGAACACACGCATAAAAATATAAGCCATTATAAGGATAAAAAATTTTAATTGATCTATGAAAATATTTAATTAAAACAATTTTCACTTTTTTATTGTTTTATTTTTTCCCGTATGACAAGGATATTACTTTATAAAATTAGTTATGTACTAATAATAAGGAAACTACTGATTACATATATCATTATTAATTTAAAGTAATAGAGAAGGATATAACTTTATTAATGAACAAGCATAAATATTATAATCTATCACAAGTGAAATAAAATATGTATTATACAAAATGTACTAAATAATTATAGAATAAAAAAGAAAAATACAGTTTTAGATACAAATGTAAGAAAAACATTCTTTTCAGTATAAGTTGTTAAATTATATTTCTAAAAATTTAATATAGCGGAGGAATATCTTGTGTTATAATAAGAATGCATTATTAGTATAATAAATTTCATGTTTATCTATATTTTGTAGTGGTATCTATAATTAACACTTAATATGAAAAATAAGATATATTTTTTATTACCCTTTTTGCATAAGATATGTCATAGAATATTATTATCCCATGATTTAACACAACAAAGTATGCTTTACAGTTTATTCATATGAATACAGTATTTATGTAGTTTCTTAATGTACAAGATGATATTAATAATATATTATTTTATGTATATAACCTGTAATATATGGAGATAAATTTTAATAACTTAGAGCTTTGCATTGGTAAATCTTTACATAAACTTAAAATACACAAACGAAAAAACAACTGTAGATGTTATTTTCTGTATTACAAAGTGCATTATAACAATATGATAAAAAGTAACCTACCTTATTATTACTTTTTTGGAATTCAATTATTTTTCAACTTATTGTATCCATTATTTTAAAATGACATATATTATTTTTTTGCTATAAAATATTACATTATGTTTCACACAATATGTTCCAAATATTTCTTATATATTCACTTATATTATAATATTAATTGACCGAGAAAGCATATACTGTAATATAATAGTTAAAATGTACTAAAAATATAATGTTAATACTGGAAAATGTTAAATTACGGAGATATATATTGAGAATAGCAGAAATAGTAAAAGAATGGTTTTATATACCTTGCAGGTAATGTTCATTAAAAAATCCTTAAAAAATACAAAATATAAATTTAATAAAATAAATGTATTCAATATGCATTCCGAGAATTATTCTTATCATGATCTTTATAATATATTTATCATAAATATGTTTAAACTAATTAAAAAGTTATGGGGATTCATGATTACATAATTTTTACTACTAATCAAAAACAATTAACTCTTTAAATTTCTCAGATATACACATAATTATAATGCAATGAAAAAATTTTTTTTATTCGTATTCAAATTATTTATAAATAGTAGATTTTATGGATTATAGTAAAAAATAATTATATTTATCCTAATGAACTTTAATTTATTTATATTTATATCAAGAATTGATCTCTAATTGAATAAAATATATATATAATAATATATAATATATAAAAATGGAAGAGTGTATAAATTTATCTTTGTATCCATATTATTTACTTTTTGTATATTATAGTACAAAATTAATTTTCACTTCAATTTGATTTGATGTATTATTTATAAAAATAAAAATTTCATTTCTTTTTACTCTAACAAGTATATAATCTAAGATTTTTATGAACATTCACAGAGTACACAATCTGAGAGAACGACTACAATATTTGATAATTTATTACATTCTGTTATATTTTTATAAGTTTATACACGCCTATTTATGTATATATATTATTTGATCTATTTTATATATTTATATTTAGGATAACAGAAGATTCTTTGATAAAATATGTAATTTAACTTTTTTTAATATAATATACTTTTTTGTTAAATCTGATTTTAATAATAGCATTTTTCTAATAGAATATTATATCTTTTGAGATTGAAAACTTGTCATGTCATTAATTTTTTTTGTTTTTTATCCCATTTATCATCACTGGAGGTTATGTCCTCGTTAAAATCAGATAACGAAATAAAAGATTTCATGTGTATTGATCTTTTGACTAAGCCTGATTTATATACAGAAAAAATAGTTATATCTGCTTGGTATAACAAATTTACAGAAATTTTTTAATTTTATTATAAATATATCTCAAACACATGGAATAGTGATAATCAGAGTGGGGAATGCAGAGATTTTTTGTTATCATATTAGCCAAATAAATGATTATGTTAAGAAAGAAAAAACAAATAAAATAGTAAATGCTGTTATGCTTGACACTATTACAACATATATCAATAATTTATTTTCTAATTCCAATGAACTTGGATGTAAAGCAGAATTTTATGATTTAACCAATGCTGTTTCTGTAAGGAAGAATTTAGATAATTTCTGCGAAAATGGAAATTTCACGCAAAAAAATTTAAATGAGAAATTTAGTTGTTTAGAATGCATATGGTATGCCGTTTACGTCAAGTCACAACAAAATAATATTAATGACAGAATAAAAAAAAATCAGTTAAATGGTAATGATTGACACATTAACGATAACTGTACATGGAAAAATAAAGAAATTAAATTTCCTAATGTCGACTGTGATTCTATGGCTTATTTATATTATTACAAAAACCATATTTTGCCTTTGTATACCATCCTATTTGCACTTTTTTTTTTTCGTGGGAATTTTTCGAATTGTTTTTATTTCACACATAGTAAAAATATTTATTTTTTTTAAAAAAAAGAAAAAAAATAATAAACTATACAATTTATTACTTATTTCAGTTGAAAGTATTAATTATAAAATATGTGTATTAAATAAATTACTTATACCTTTTTCATATTACAGTGTAGTCCGATGGGAAATTTTTTATGTAACAAAATAATAAAAACTAATAAAATGCAAAGAAATATTGATGAAGACACCAATGAATTATTAGATAACAACTCTCCTTACTTTTCTGAATATTCAAATAATGGAAGGCATTATGTACCCTATAATGTTATGTGATATAGAGCATGTTAATGCAAATAAAAATATGAATTTTAATATTATACATAACATATAATTTAGTATATTAATAAGAATATCCTAAAATATAATCATGACAGGTTTTAAATAATAAGTTGATTATTATTAATTTTCCATTTATTTTGTTAAAGTGAAGAAAAATTATTAGTTATGCTTCAATTTTAAACGTTTTCCGCTTTAGAAAAAGATGTTTAATTTATTTTACTGCAATATCTATAAATATTTTGAAAAAGGTATGTATCACTTATTCAAATCTTTACTTTCATAAGCTTTTCTTCATTTTGTTATAATGTAAAATTTTATTTATATATTTTGTATATAATGCGTTTTTTTATTTTCTCTTGAATATATTAGACAATTTTTTTTTTTTTTTTTTAAAATAAACCTTTTATTCATCAAAGTAAAAACTTAAAAGAAAAAATTAAAAAATAATTTTCTATGTTGGTTTAAATGGCATAAGCACATTTCTATTAAATATTTTTTTATTCATTTTGTTTTCATAAATATTATGTACTCTTTACAGCGCGTTATTACAACCCAATTTTTAATTCAAACGTAAATGTTATAAATTATACTCACAATTAAAATGGTTATTAAAGTATATAACAGACGTACTATACGAAATGTGATTTCTTCAGTAACATAGTTTAAATTAGGAATACATATATATATATATATATATATATATATATATATATATATATATATATAATGCAATATAATGTATTTTGTATTATTAATATGCTTTGTTATATGTGTTACGCAAAATTCTTTAGTTACCTTACTTTACATAGATAGAAAAAAAATTCGGCATATAATTAGATACATAGCGTCCATTTTACATAATTAACAAAAAAATATAATAAACACACGTCTGTTATTTCTTATATTAATATAAAGAACAAAAATGTTTATAATGAATTTGTAACAGAAAGCGTTCATATTTTTACAGAAAAAAATCAGAATATCATATATAATAAATGTATTAATAATATATAAATTTAATTTCTTTATTAAATATAATATATGCTTATAATTATTTAACATACTGTAAATGTAAAAATATATTTTTAATCTTTTATTAGAATACAAACATGTAGATTTTTTGTAATAGAAATAAAAAATAAAAAATATAAAAAATAAAACTTAAAAATAGAAACCACATAAAAAATATATGTATAATAACTTCATCCTTTTACTTATATATGTATGATCATACTTCATTTTCTTGTAATATAAAGAGTTACACTTTTTTTCAAAAATATAAATAAATTATTTCTTATACTATTAATATATAAAAAAAGTAATATTAATACCGTATATGTGCATGAGTGAGGATACATAATTTATTAGTTATATTTCCAGTATTATTATTAAAACATATTTTTTAAACCATAAAACTGTTGATATGCATATAATATCATATCGTAATTATATTAATACGTAAAATTTTGTGTATGTATGTTTATCATTTTTTATGAGTAGGATCAAAGCAAAATTGCCTAATAATCAATGACTAATATTTTATTATTTTTGGCAAATGATAAATTGTTAGTGGAATGTTTATAAAATTCACAAAATATAATTTATTTTTTAAATAATATTTATAATATTTACATCAGTATAAGTTTATTTCATATAATTATTTTAGCATACACAAAATAAATAAAGTTTTCATAATTTAATACGTGAAACATATATTTTAGTAGCATTTTTTCTAGTAATTTTCCATTTGTATTTTTATGTACAATAATTACCAAAATATTTTAGAGATGTTTTTTGATGTATCATTAATAATTAATAAATTTTTCCATTTTACCCTTAAAATATTTTTGTTATATATTATTAACAAAATAATAATTTCTCATTTTTATTGATTTAATTACATTGAAAATAATAATAATTTATGTTAATGGTAGTCAAGAGGGTTAGAAAAAAAAGTGTAAACTTAAGACTTTTTTGGGGTAAAATGGATAGAAATAGAGAATTATCTTTTTGAATTATAAGATATATATATCATATAAACAACACTTCTTAGATTACTTTGTAATTTTTCACATATATTTATTAAATATTTATAACTAAAATAATTAATGCTTTAAAATCTTAATATAATATGTATAAAACTAATTTTGTTGTGTAATTTTTATCTTGTAATCTGAATTGATATTTATACAAGCTTGCAATTTACATTGTTTATATGAAGCTATGATTTTCTATATATAATATTGTGAAAGGTTAAAAAAAAATATACTTAAGTTTATCAATATAATTTATTGTTTATTCGTGTATTAAAATTATTTACTTCAGGTTATTAATATATAAAAATAATTGTGTATTTCATATATAAATACCTAAAAAAGGATACTATTAAATTTGCTAATTAACTGAATTAGTATAGTGATATTTTTCATTTTACTGTATTAATTAATAGGGTTTCATAATTTTATAGAACATGTTTATAATAATTTAATCTTATCTAATAAGTAGAAAATAGTTTAACATTGAAATTTCATACACATCATTATGTAAACCATAAATAACATAATACGTATCTATATGTGTAGTATTTTTATTATTTATATATGAATTCTTATATAAATACTAACCAAATTGTTTAAATTAATTCACATATCTTTGTATAATATGGCAGCCGAAAATGAGGAAGTAATAAACCTTCAATTTATACATAACCATTGCTTATGTCTTTTTATATAAATATTTTATTGAACATGAATAAAAATATTAATTTTTAAATTCATGAAGATAAAATTTTAATATTTATATTTTCCTTTGTTTAGTATAATATATTTAAAGATTTTGATGCATATAAGAAAATTGAATTAATGGGAATCAGTAATAGTGTGGGGATGATTGATGAGAATTTTTGTTATGAAATGCAATCAAAATTTGTAAATAATACAGATAAAATTATAGAAAAATGCCAAGAGTTTTTATCATTCTGTAGTAATTATAATCCTTTTATTATTATTAACAGTCGTCGAAACATAAATATTTGTGGAATCATGAATTACCAGTTAAATTATAATTTAAGAACAATTAAGGAAAAAAATGTTTTAGAATCTTCATTTTACCCTTCTATAACAGAACATATTAGAACAAAAAAAGGTATAACTACATGTACCAGTAATTTTCATAAAATTGAAGAGAACGAATTTCAAAAATTAGGAATATTGTATAATTTGTATGATAATTTACACAAAATAAATAGTTATATTCTTGCCGTTAGCCAGAAAAATAAATGTGAAAGCATATGCACTCAGAAAATAGAATGTGCTAAGATATTTAACCAAAATATAGATAAGTGTCCTGTTAATAATCAAAGTAAATTTTGTAAGGAATTAGAACAATTTAGGCTGAAATATAATGATGAACGCACATGTAATACATGTTCAGAAGGGATACAATTAAATCCCCGACCACAAATTATACAAGAGGAAGAAAGTAGAGATCAAAGAAGAGAACACGCAGGTGCACGGATGGACAGCGAAATGCAGGAATCAACAGTTTCTCATTCTACTTCTGATACATATCCTATAATACCAACAGTTTCGTGTATAACGATTGGAGTATTTCTAATTTTTTTCTTACTTTTAAAAGTAAATATTAATTCTTCATTAAAAGATAAACATTCTCTATAGCTAATATCATGAAATGTCTCCACATATTATTGTTTTTAAAAAGGTCATATTAATAAACGAATAATTTTTTATTTTTCATTATTAGTATACTCCAGTGGGGACTTACTTACATTCAAGAATTATAAGGAAAAAGATGATGTGGAATAATCTTGAGGAAGAAGGTGATGAATCATTATTATCTAATTCTGAAATATATGAAATATCTTCGGAAAATACGCCTTTTCATGTAACATATCATTCTATGTGAAGTTAATAATTTATACATTATGAACAATCAATTTTATGTAATTTAGTTTTAAATTATATTATAATTTTACAGTGAAATGTATATAGGAAAAAGTTTCACATGCAGAAAAAATATATTTAAAATAAAAATACTGGGAGTTATATTTAAAAAAAAATAGTGCATTCAAATAAGTTTATAATTACAATAGCATATGTAACATATTTTCAATACATTCTTAACAAGAGATGTAAAAGAAACACATTAAACTTAAAGAAAATTAACAATTACAGTTTTGTAAGGTTAAAAACTGATATATATAAATTCCATATATTTTCTACGAAAATAATGTTTTTATTTAGTAATTTTAATTACATATTACCATTTGCCGATAAGATGTAATAAAAAATATATTTAAGTCTAAAAAGAAAGCATAATTTAATATATTTTTTTTTTTTTTTTTTGCATTTTCAAGATACATAAACATATTAATAATTTTTTACATATGTTTATGGATTCTATAAAATAAGAAGTATATTATACAATTTTTTATTTTTTCACTCATTACTACATTTCGCGTATTACAGGAGCTGTAAAAAAAATAAAAATTAGCTTTATATTTTATAATTAACAAGCATAATAGTTATTCTAATAAATCATTAATATAAATATAATATTATTATATAAGAATGCACACACATACGACATTAACATGTTTGATAATTTAAAAATCCATAGGTAAATTATTTTACATAGAAATTATCATTCACCAAACATGATTATATGATACAACCAAAAAGATAATTTACGTTTATTTTATTAAATAAATAAAAATGATTTGCGCATATTTTCTAATAAATAAAATATATATATTTGAAATTATTTTACAAAAAAAAAAAAAAAAAAAAATACATACAAAAAGATATTATGTTGTAGTCATCTATCTACTATCTCAATGTAAATGTAGTGTATTCAGAAAATATAACTTTCGGTTAGAAATAATATTAGACTTATATTGATAAAATAATAAAACTTTTCATTTTATACATGTATATATGAAAATGTGTCATTTTTTAATTTTTTTATTTTATTATCTATCTTCTGGTTGTTTCTGTTATAGATATAAAGAATGCAAGGAACTTAATTGTAAAAAAGCTATATAAAAATTTTGAGGTAGATATATTTATATTTAATCAGTGAACAACTGTATACTAAAAGATGTGTACATAATCATTATGTATATTTTAAGAATGAGACTAAATAATTTATACTTATATATATTTAATTTAAAATATTTTATGAATATTTTAAATGACGCACCTATTTATTCATTCATATGTTTAATTTTTCACAATTATTTATAGCTGTGTAATAATAATATATTTTATTAATATGATTATTAAATAGTTCTTATTGTTGTATTCTTTACTCTAATTCATTTTAAATATAACTTTTTATAATCCATTTAAATCTTATTCTATTTTAAGCATAATATGAAACTTCAGTGTTTCACCAATAGCGTTATTTATTGCGTATTTTTATCATTGTTAATTAGATATATAATAATTATGTATAAATTACATATCTTAAATGGATTACTGTATTTTCTTAAGAATATGTTTATAGTTTTATGTACTTCGTCAAAAAAGAAAGCATTATATTTTTTATTGCAAATGAATCAACGAATATATAAATTTAAATGTATCCGTTCGACCGTATCAGATCAAAGTTTTCATTTATTTATATTTTTAGCATTTATAAAATTTTTGTTTTGAGAAATAAATTACCTTGTATATGAGTAAAGTAAGATACATTATGTGTATTTTAATAAGGCAAACATTGCTTAGCATATCAACTTATATGATAAGATGATAAAAAAAAAAAATTTTATATTAAGTAGTATACAACAAAAACGATTTAAATTAACATTGTAAATAATCTTATATTCTCTCATATATCATTAAAAGTAAAGGAGCTCTTCATAACATATGTTATCACAGTTCATGATTTAAACCTTTATGCTAAAAATTGTACAGAATATTTGTAATTTGTTGAAGTGATAATAAGCTAAATTATATACTAAAAATCAAATAATTGAATAGTATGTATATTTAGTGTATACGTATATTATATATAACAGATAGTGGATTTTGATCACTAATACGTTTTTCCCTTGTTTAAAATATCTACACTCATTTAAACATAAATATTTTAATGTTCACATCATAAATATTATTTTTGCATATATATATTTTTAATTAAAAATAATTTCATGGTAAGTAATGGAAATACCACAACAATTAAGAGATTTACAAACGATATTTAATATTCCAAATGGATGATATCCTATAAATAACGGATAGTTTAGAGGAAAACCCCTTAATATATTATGTTTCTCATGCAATGAAAATTTTTTAATTTTTTTATTTTTATAGTATAATAAAAAACACAGAAAATTTTTTCAATATTCATTGTATTATTCTTTAATAAATATGTAATTAATACGGAAAGAACAATTATTATAATATTAACATATAATCACATTGAATATTTATGATGTACTTAAGAAATAAAGAGATAACCTAGATAATATCCCTTAAAATGTATAAATACATATATATATAATTAGAATTTGTATTTAATTAGCTTAAAATTATAAACGTATAATTTATGCATGTGAACAATAATATTTACAATTTAAAATAGCACAACGAGATTAATTAAATATTTATCGTCTTAATTTAATATAATGTTGTATTAGAATATTAGGAGAATATTCATACTTAGAATTATGAAGTTAACTTTGTATTACAAAAATATAATAAAATAAAAAATATATGGAGAGATTTCTTTGTAATAATATTATTCACGAATACTTATTAAGTTCTAATTTGTGTTATCTAATATTATTAGTACATTTTATAATTATAGTAAACTTTTAAAAATGGAAAAGTGGGTATATACATAATTTATTCTAAAGTAATTCTTTAGATTCCTAATTTTGATTATTCCTTAGATGAAAAAATACTATGACGATACTTAAAAGGAATCATTAAAGTATTTATATAATTCTTTTTTTTTTTTTTTTTTTTTTTATTAACTCTTAGAAAGTTATCCTGGATGGTTCGCCTGCATATGAAATATATGACAAATTTGATAAAGCTAATAATCTCCATGATTCAGATAAATATTTTGATGAGGCACTAAAAGTCGATATCGGTAGTAATAAAATTCAAGAAATTTGCCGTAAGCTCATAAGTAATTTGAAAAATAATTCTCTATTCGTAGGACAGGGAATAAATAGAAGTGAACGTTGTAAACATTTGCACTTTTGGTTATATGATCAAATAAGTGAAATCTTTAGTAATAATAGGGAATACGAAAAAATTAGCAAAACTATCAGTGCTATCTTTACAGGATGGCGTAATTTTAATGATCAGTTAACAAATACATATTGTAGTGGTAGATTTTTTGAAGAAATTAGTTTGGCAGAATGGAATGAAGGGAAAATTCTGCATGATTACTTTATAAATTTTCATTACAATAAAAAATATGACAGTGATAATGTTCTGTGTCAAAAATTTCATGAATATTTAACAGTTATTAAGGATTATTATACAAATAATAAAAGTAAATGCATTGCTCTTAACAATTCTTTGTGTAATCTATATTTTAAATATGATGAAATTTATGACCCCGATAGAACATTGTCTAATTTAAAATGTAATAATTTAAATTCCGATGTGGTTTCAAATGAACATTCACATGTATCTCCCGTTGAAAGAATGGATTCAGGTAGTTACACAAGTGACTCACAACTGGAAGAATTGTCAACTAAAAGTGAGTCACCACCTTCAGATTCTTACAGTACAGTAGGAGTGCCTGTTTCACTTATAGGATCTCTTATTCTATTTTTCTTTGTGTATAGAGTAAATAAAAATTACATTTATAAATATAAATTTTTTACATGAGTGTTATAAGTTATTAATAAAAATTTCTTCATTACAAAACAAATGTATTTTAAATATTTTTTCTTTTTTTTTTTAAATATTAGTTTACACCTTTAGAATCATGGATACGTAGAAAATTGTCTAAAAAAATTACATTCGAAGATAATATAGATAATGTTACAGAAGTATCAGATAACAATTCAGAATTTATGGGCATAAACCATGATTGTAGCATACTTCGTGTTCCATATAACTCTGACTAATATTTAATATTTAAACATGAAATAGAGAATAAGTTGAATTATATATATGTAGTTAAAATCATTACAAATAGATAACAGTTGTAATAGCATTTTAATAAAATAATATAAAAGATATTTTTTAACTATAATTTGCGCTATATATATATATATATTTATTCCATATAAATAAAATTTTGTTTCATGCATATATTGCAAAAAAGTGTAGTATTTGTTCGTACACAAAATTATCTTATAAAAGATATATTTATTATATGTCAAATAAATCAAGTAATATTATAATTCAGGAAGATGTTGATCATTTGTATGTATTATATTAAATATAGCAAAAATTAAGGATCTGTTGAAAGATGCATTATGAGAAAAACATATTACAACTTTTCATTTATTTATCGTTTTTAATATACTTTAATGTCATATATGACAATTGTTATCCAATATAAAAGATATACATGAAACAACATGCATGTTGAAAATAAAAAATTTCATAATTATATATATCATAATTATTGCATTATACTATATTTTACTAGAGAACTAACATAATAACTGTAAATACATTTTATGAAATTAACAAGTTGTACAGAAAATATACATTAATTTGTTTAATTTTTAGATTAAGTCAATATTTTTATTATGTTAGAAGTACTAAAAACTGGAATATTTTTTTTTCTATAATAATCAAATAGTTATCATATTTTTTATTTATATTACACATTTTTTATCTTTAAAATATGTCTAACTGAAAAAGTAGCTATATTTTGCTAGTAAAAATTTTTGATAGATTATTTGATCTACTACGAAAATAGTAAGTACTATTTCATACAAAATATGACATTCTTTTCATTTTTTCATCACTTTTAATTGAATATATCTATTACATAATATTTAATATTTAACAACTACTGGGTAATGTTATCATATATATTACTATAACATATTTTAATTATATATAAAGGTTTAATATCGTTTTATTACATATGTAAAATTTTTACACATTATATAGTTTTTTATTTTTAAAGATAAAAAAGGAAAAAATACAAATAGAATAAAAATTTATACGCATAATATATTTATTAAAATTATGTGAAGTGTTAAATGGTGTAAGTTATGTCTTTTATTTAATAAATTGTATATATTTTAAGAGTACTTTTTTTCTATATTTGTAAAAAAGAATGTTATAGAATAGTAGTTTGTAACATTGAACAGTCCTCTGCTTAATCTATTATAAATGTGAGGTACATAAATATTTATTATTTCCGAATTTCTAATAATGCGTGTATATTTTTAATTTTTATCCTATTATTTTTTATCTAGTAATCTTTGTTACGCAATAGATAAATATAAACTATCTGTATTCCATTCGTATATTCATATTATTTATAAAACATGAAAACTACATGCAGTTATTGCATAAAAAAATAACTTAAGATGTTAATATCTTCTTTTTCATTGTTAAATAAGAAAAATTATATTCATAATTAAAATAAAACAAATTATATTTTATTAGGATTACATTATTTTCGATTATAACTTAAACATATTTTTGGTATTAAATGAAAATGGTGTAATATGGAACAATTCTAATATATATATTTAATATAATATTGTGCTTAAACATTCATAAAAATAAGTCACATATGTAAAATCTCATTTTATAAAACTATATAAATATTTCAATATAAATAATTATATAATCATTTGAACGCCTGTAACAATTAACAAAAACTATAAAATTTAATGACAAGCTCTAACTTATACATAGAAATCCCGAATATAAACATAACATTTAATGTTTTTATTTTTTAATTTTCTAGCTTTTACATATAATATCCGTAACATTCTAATAATTAAATGGTTTTAGTCCTTATATATTTAATATTTTATATGTAATAACACGTATCTTAATTTTTCTTCAGTTCACGTTAGCTCTTATATATATTATTGTTAATAAATATATAAAGAGTTAGGAAATTCTTGTAGAATAATAGCCTAAATTATATTCTCCGTTATCCACATTTATGTTTTCACTATCGAAAGAACGTAATAATAAATTTTTTGATCTATTCTCAACATTCCACATATTTTTTATCTTCTTTACTTTCTGGAGTAATAATTGTCGAATTGGAGTAAGCTAGTGTAAAAAGAAAAATTATACATGTATAAAAATAATACCTTTATAAATAATTTTATTTTAGTATGACTATTATAGACTTATGCATAATATAAGCAATAATGTAAGTAGTTCATTTAACCATATTAGAAAAAAATAACATGAAGAATAATCCAAACATGGGAAATAAAATTGAAATTGTTATAGTTTTTGTAAATTGTTTGCTTTCATATTCTTTTAACACATATTTGTAGTCTTGTAATTCATTCAATTTATTATATTGGAAGTTTTCTAGTGAATTAGCATAACCAATGATTTCATTATTATATTTACATTTTAATAGTTCTAGAGAATTATAAAAATCAGGGCAACCATCAACGCAATTAATTATAACTTCTTTGTATTTTTCATTAAATAATCTTGTATGCTTCAAACATGATGCACTGTCCTCCTCTTCTGTATGAAGTTTGGGAAATATACTACTAATTTGATCCTTATAATTATATAATTCAATTAAAATTTTAATATTTTCTAAATCATGCAACTCCATATTATAAAATTTCGACGCTGATAGTTCAATAGTGAAAAAATTTTCATGAAGCTTTTTCAATTTTTCATAAACGTGATTAACAAAATTTGAACAATCAATATTATTATCCCTCAATCTATCACTTAACCAGTAATTCATAAAAGCATAATCATTATTCTCAAGCTTTGCAGTGTTCAATCCAGATTTACTTGTATTTGATAACCTATTATATATGTACTTAAACTGTTTACAAATATCACTGGAAAAAGGAATATTGGGAAATGGACTATCAATTAAATATGAATCGCAGCCTTTTTCCATGTTTGATGTATTACTATTTTTTTTAGCATCCTCTACTAAAGATTCATATATATCAAACTTTTTGAAAAATCCATACTAAAAAAAATATGAAAAACAAATATTTATAAAAATATAAAGTCTATTTACATGAAAAACATCACATTACATGTCGCTTGTTCTAGAATATTTAAATAGTACTTAGTATATATATATTATGTAGAAATTTAATAATATACACTTTCACTGATTGGCAATTCATTACAGTCTACACTATTCATATTTGCTTTTATTGTGTACTATTGCAGATATCTTAAAATGTTAGTTCTTATATATTAAAATTATTTTCATAAGGTTTCTTAATGTATTGTGTACTTTTGTTATATATCTACAAATATAAATGTATATTTTTTTTAGTTTAATATAAAATAATTATTAAATTTTAAACTACAGAAGTATTATATATATAAATATATAAAATTACGAAAATCTTTATATGAATATATACAGAATACTAATGTTATATTCTAAATCATAAATAAACTAAATATTCATTTGTATGAAAAATACATAATTCTATTAATAAATTACGTTCATAAAAGTTATATGGAAAGGCAATTTTTTTTTTTAGCCTGTATATAACTTGTTTACGCTTTTGACATTTGTTTAATCGAACATGATATATATTTAAAAATAATAAAATATTTATCAGGGTGAAATTAAATTAACATGATTCATAAAAATATATTATTAAAATTATTCCACATAATTAATGTTTTCTGATATACTTTATAAAATATGATATTACGACTACACGAATATTTTTATAATTATAACGATATAATAAGTTAAACTGAAAAAAATATTAAAAAGCGAATATCTTGCATAAAAATAAAAGATTTTAGGCATAACTAAATATAATTAGTTTTATAATTATGTGTATTATAACTATATTATATCATACAATATCCGCATATTAGATTTAATAAAAAATTTCAATATATATCTCCATTATATCCATAAAATTTTTTTTACCCTTGTCCATTTATTGTAATACATAGAATAATATGTACATTTTCTCATCTTATATATATATATATAAATTAGATGCAGTAATGTAATTGTTTACAATAAAACTTTTTTAAATATATTTTCACGGAAAATTCCTTTATAAAAATAATAAAGAAAAAAAAAGGAAACTTAAAAATACTCTAGCATAAATTGCATAATAAAATATATAATTGTAATATTACAGCGACTAAACATATATGTGTTGGCCAAGAATTGTATAAACTTATAACATTTACTATATTAATAACTTAATGTGTAAATTATTAGATACGATCATATATCATTTTGAAATTTACATACGTTTATCTTCTTTCACTAAATTTTATTCTATTTCATTGGTATCATCTAATTATTGAAAATTTTACTTTAAATAAAATCATATGCAATAAAATATTAATTATATATATATATATATAAGGTGTATTTAAGAAATGTAATTATTTGTAATAGTATATACAGAACTACTCAATAAAATTATATTTTAAATTTAATATTTTGGATTATATATTAATTATGTTTTGCTCACATTTGGAATCAATATTATATAAAAAAAATTTAATTTTAATATTAGGAATGTTTTCGCATTTTCATTATTATTGATTGCAAATGTGTTTTTTTCTTTTATATACATATATTTCAACTCTGTTCATAAAATTTGCATAATGTATATATATTTTTTACCTATAAAAGTGTTTTTATATTTATTCTTCTTAATATTAAATAGAGACACATCCGTTTATATATATACATCTCTAAAAATCGTGAATAGCGATATGTGTGTTCATTTTCCTATTATGGTTAAGTAATAAGATATATATGATCAAATGCTTAAGGTAATGAAAAGAATAAATTAATTTCACATTTAAGTGTTATTATAAATATAGTTAGAATTTTTTTTTCAAATATTATCATATAAACATTATAATTATAAACTTTATATTAGTGTTATTTTTATAAATATTATAAATGAATACATAATGTATCAATATATTGTTGTGTATTGTTCATTAAACAAGAATATTTATATATTAGGTGCTATTATAAATTTGATTCAGTATGAGAACTCATAATTGAACATCGTATGATTCTAAAGTATGTGCCTATATTAATGAATAATTAAATAAAATTTTGTGTCTCTTTTTTGAATCCTATGACATTATTAAATGTATACAAAATTTTTACTTTAAAATACGTCTTTGTTGAATTTACATATATTTAACTCTTAAGCTTATTTTTCTTATTTAATATTCTAAATTCTATGAAATATATACAAAAAAAAAGTTATGTTCACATATATAACAAGGCAGAAGAAAATACATTTTTTTAGTTATATAAATAGTACTTTTATCTAAAACCTAATGGAATACATTATTGTAACACTTTTAAATAAATTAACTGTTTTCCTTGTATATCTGTGCAAGAATTACCTGTAAATATCTTGAATTCTAATTGTTCAAATTTTGGCCTTAATATGAATTAAAAGTTAATGACATGTCAGGAATTTTTATGTAAAATAAGTGTTGGCGCATACCGAATAATTACCATAAACTATAGGGAGAAACACTTTAAGGGGTCAAATTCATTATGATAATATTATTTTTAATAAAATCCGTATATTATATAAAATAAATATAAACTATTCATATTAAGCTATAAAAATATAACAGATATCATAGGTTCCAATGAGCAAGAATATATGTGAAATAACAGAGGTTAGTCAGAGTATTATTTTGGGAGATGTGTGAAAAATCCTGTGTTATCTTAAGGAGATTTAAACTATTTTTTATAAAAATGTAGTCTCCTTATATAACATTGTATAAAAATGAAAAATTATTATCATTATCAAAATTTACAAATAATCACAATTCATCAATCTAGAAATTATTGTTGTGTTTCATAATTTAGTTAAGACAATAAATATTAATTCTATAGATAAACCTTATATGATAGTGTGCAAGCATGTTAACATTTATTTGAAATTATCATGCCTCTTTATATAAATAAATGATAGTTATTGGTAACTAAAAGCGATTGGTAAAATACATTCATGTATGAATTCATATATATATTATCCATCTTATTATTTTTAATATTTCAATTTAAATAAATTGCTGTCATATCTTAGAAAATTTTCTGTTGAGTATCTACAATATAGAGAACAAAATAATAATGTTGTATTAAGCGTTACCTCAGTATTAACAGTTGTACAAGTGCCATTATATTTTAGTTCAATGTTTTTGAATATGATTAATAAAAATAACGCTTTAAATAAATATATAACAAAAAATGTCTATTATGAAAAATTACATATATAATTATTACTGTATATTTTATTTTCTAATAATAATATAATCCTAAATTTTAGATACATAATACTTCTCTAAAAAAATAAAAAAAAACATTTTGAACAAGGACAAAGTCCAGATTTATTTAATGGTAATTTGATGTTTAAAAATTTTAATCATTAAACTAGTTAAATAAATGTAGATTACTTATATGTATGAAATTATTATTTCTAATATAATTTATGTTATTAAAATATTTATGAAAAACATATTAAAAAGTGCAAAATTTATATTTTTTCTGTGATTGTGTTTTATGTATAAAGATATAAAAATTGCTATAAAATATGCATTTTTCTTGAGTAAAACTTAATTTTATATTTCTTCATTATCTAACTTTATAACGTTGTAGTTATTTCAATATATTATCTTCATACTTTTTTTAATAAGTTTATCATTCTTTATTTAATGTCTTTCTTACAACTGTTTATTTGAAAAACAAATGAAGCAAACTATTAATATTATTATAGCTGAAGTTTATTATTGATGCATAATAATTTTTCTCTAATAAAATTAGCAAAACCAGAAAAATGTATATGCAAAAAAAATATTTTTTACTTAATCCATTATGCAAATGGGACATCATAATGTTCATATATATCCTTTTTTATGTTTCAAGTGTTATAGCAATTGTAAAAGTGATAAAAGATATATTTGTAAATATTATATTCTCTCTATATTATTTATACTTAAACTGGACAATTGTACTGAAATTATAGGAAGCCATATATAAATAATATCATTATCAAGAACAGAGTAAACACGCATATACAATATTTATTTTTAAACTATTTTAATAATTTTCAGTTATTTATTACCTATATAATGAACAATTAATAATTTATGAAAATTATTGTAAAATGTATTTAAGAGAAACTTAAATTTGATTCGTATAATTAATTCTTTTGGGAGATCCTTTTCAGAATATAAATAAAACACTTTATGTAACAGATTATTCAAAATTATCATATCACATAGTCATTAAGCTTATATTTAGTTAAATGATCTTTCGATATATCTTATTAATAAAAATGTTTATTTTATATTCAATTTTTATAAAAATTAACTATATATTTTTAAATTTACCCATAATAATATAAAATTAAGTTATGGATATTAATAATATACTTATTGAAAAAAAAAGATAAAATATGATAAGTATAAAAAAAATAAATATTATAATAAATTAAATTAGAATTAATTAAAATAATATAACGAAATTTAAGAATTAAATTATGCACCCTTTCCTGTTCCAAATACATTCTTGCAAGTAGTAACATACATACGTAATAATTAAGCAAGTAAAACAAAGCATTTAATATAAAAAAAATAATTAATAGCGATTAAATTAAATATTTAAAAATTACAGAATTCACATTATGAATATGAAATTACCGTAAAATATAATTAAACATAAATTAAATTATTGAAAGCGTGTATTTTAACGGTAAAAAATTATTAACCGGAAAATTAAATATTATATATTTTATAATTAATAGCATTTAATACATTTAATTTTATCTGCCATTCTATTATACAAATAAAAGAAAGTACCAATAAATTTTAATAAAAATAATAGAGTTGAGTGTAATATTTACAATTTTATTCATTTTGTGAATATATATATTTTTCCCTCATTTTTATATAAGGAACAATTGCTATCTGATGTAACTTGTGGGGAAGAAAAAAGTATATACATATTTATTCCTTTAAATCTTTAATATATAATAAAATAAAATGACATTTCATACTTATTATAAATAATGCATTAGCCTTTTAATAATTTTACTAAGATATATTTAAATTTATATTAAATATATTATGAAGAATAAAATATGATTATCCCTTTGTTCATTATATATAATATATTTAATTATTTAAGGTTATATATTATTATATCATCTCTACAATAAGTGTGAAAATTGTATATTAAAAATTAATTTTTAATAGTGTATTATTATATAGTGTAAATGTATTAAATTTAGTGATCAATTGTATATAGTCCTAAAAAATATACACTAACAAGAAATAAGTTTTGTCACATTTTAGACACATTTTAGTATCTAGATACTGTTAAATCATTGTTTTACATATCATTACTTACAAAAAATACAATCTGTATATTGTATTATTTTATTTTAGTTTTAATATTTTCTTACATTTCTATTAGATTAAAAAGATAATAATTGTTTATCAGAACATTCATTTTTTAAGAAAAATTTATTATCATTTTCTTTTTTTTTTTTTTTATTTAATGTAAAATTATTAATAATAGAATATTCTGTGTTTCAATATATTATTAATAAATAACATGTACTATTTATGTATCACAATAATATACACAAAAAACACCAATACTATTATTAACGTAGGTTGAAATAGAGATATATAAAAACATACATAGTATAATTATAAAATTTATCTATTTTTCATATAATGACATGTTATTAGGAATAATATTTTTAGAATATATTTTTAGCTTATAACGATAATAAATGGCCTTTTTTCGTTTTTGATATTTTTTTTCTATAATATCAATTCCTATTTATCATGACTCTAATGTTTGGTAAGCACATTTAATTCACAAGGATAATAAGTTGTTTATTGTTGTAACACTTAATAAATTAAAATAATTATTTGAGGATTCTTTTATACATTAAAATAAAATAATTATATATGATAAAAAAGAAAATTTTCGTTACTTTAAATGAAGTACAAATTAATATTAAACAGTATTATAAGATCATACAAAGATTAATAAATCTATATTTTAATAAAAATTCTATTAACTAATTATATATTTAATTTTTTCCTATCAAGATATAATATAAATTACATTAAATAGTAGTTATTCTGATAAAAATTTTGTTAATTTTTTATTATAACGTAACACAACATATTACCTTAAATATTTTGGCATATGTTCTTTTATGTTTTCTTAATGAACACTCTTACATTTTTTGTTTTTTATATAAATATATTCATATTGCTACTATGTATTAATACTATATATAATATAGCAGAAATTTTTACAAAAATATATTTATTTTTATTATATTATTAATAAAAGAACTGTACATAACTTATAAATGTAATATATTCTATTATTTTATGTATGTTGATATTTCTAAACAAAACAGTTTTATTGCTTTATTTTCCTAAGGAATAACAAAATGTCAGAGAGTAAAGAGGATGAAAGAGTACATTTTTATATTTAATTAGATAATTTTTTGTACCATTTTCCATACGACTATTTCCACAGGAATGAAATAAAATTTATTTTATAATAAATATTTATTGTGCTCAAATATCTTCCTTATTTATTTTACTTATAGTATGACTCTTTCGATGAATATAATTATAATAAAAATTTAATACGTGATGTTCAAGGAAATCTTGAAGGGAGTGATTTTAACACTTTTCCGAATGATGTTTTAAGTGGAATTGAAGAAAACAGGCAAAATGTTATGAGGGATTGCTTAAGATTAAAAAAATATTTAATTAGTTTAAATAGTAAAAAAACATGTCTTAATAATAATTGCTGTGTATATATCAATCATTGGTTAAATACCATTGTAAGAAATTCTTATAAATCAAACAGTAACATCTTTGATATTTATAACAACTATATGAACCATGAAAGTAATAGTGACGTTAAGATTTTATGTTCTAAATTAAATTACATGACAGAAGATATATATGAAAAATCAAAAGAATTACATAGTATATACGAATATTATTCAAATTTAAAAGAATATGGTAAATCATTCTGTAATTACGCTAAAAAATGTGCAGAGACATATAATGTTATAACACGTAATTCGAAAAAATTAAAAAATATAGAATACTACAATGCTTTAAAGGGATTTAAGGATGTTTTTGAAAAGGATAAATTGATATCAGAAAAACAGTGTGGTGAAGACATTCCAAATTTATATCTTCCTGAATATCATTATACTTCTGCTCAGAAAGAGTTAACAATAACAGATTTACATCCAGAAGAGCATGCTGATTTTTCACCTGGAATTGGATCATTTGATGAAAAAACAGGTGTAATAAAAGGTGAACAAGAAGTACAGAAAAATGAACAAACTCCTCATTTACCTACATCTTTAGGCTCTCTTATTCCTGTACCACTTTTTAGTGCACTCGTTGGAATACCAGTGCTTTTATTAACTTTATACAGGGTTAATAATAATTATATTTAAATTATTAATATTATACTATTATATTTATAATTCAACTTAAGCAAAATTATATTTTAAAATAAAAATTTGCTTTCAATGCATAATCTTTTTTATACCAGTTTACTCCTATTGGATCATGGTTTCTCCATCGAATGCGCAGGGGAAAATATTCCTTAGATAATATAGATGATGAAACTGATAATTCTGGATTACCTATTTCCGAATTTCAACAAGAACATTTCGAAAAAAAGGATTACAACTTATCATTTTATTCTTTAAATAATTAGTAATCAATATATTGTATAAAATTTTAATTTGAAAAAAGAACGAATTCTTGTAAAGTTAATATTATAAACCCAATAAAAAATAAAAATGAAAAGACATTACAAATACAACACAATTTAGAAAAAACGAAATAACAAAAATAAAATATAAAAAATGCATAAAGTATTTAAAAATGGACATACAATATTTCCATGAAAACACAAAAATGTGTTCTATTAATTTGGGTAATTGTAGAACTATATACAATTTTAATATTAATTATATATGAAAATGTGTACAACGAGAATAGTTAATATAAATCAAGGGAAAATGTATATGCTTATATAATGGCAAAATAACATATTCTTTTTACTTTTTAATGTAGTACTCAAAATGTACTATTGAGAACTCATAGAAATGTGTATATAGATATATAAAAAGAATGAAAAAATGTCCCTGCATATTTCGTTTAACAAATGTAAAACCAAGGCAGAAAAAATATAATTTACATTGTAATACATAAATCAAATACAAATAATATTATTTGCATGACAATGAAAAATTATTAGAAATATGTTACATTAAGAGAAAAAGGACTGTAATGAATATGCTAAAAAAAAAATCAGCAACAAAAATAAATTGCACCTAAGATGACAATAATATATTATGTTATATATACACGATATACAACCATGCATAATGGGCGTAATGAACATTTCTTTTAGAAAGTGCAGAATAAATATGAAGCATGCAATTAAAGATATGCTTCCATATAAAATTAAATTCCACGCACATAAGGTATTATGACATTTTTTATTTGAAAGTGTAAGAGCACATTAAAATAATATAACACAAAAAAGTGGTTATATTTTAACAATTTTTTTCGTGTAAAATATTACTTAATGAATTTTATGTAGTTGTAAGTTTCATATAACCGTGTGCAATGAGCAGTTATGTAAAAAGGAAATTGAAGTCCACAAATAATAATGTGTTATAATATGTATTAAGAATACAAAATATTGTAAATATACAAACCATATAAAGACATTTGGTAAAGAATTATTGTATAAATGTATATTTAATAATTTTTGTGTAAATACTAATTATTTCTTTTAAATGTTAAAAATATTTCTTTGTTGCTGAAAAAATTTATATATATATTAATAAATGTGTATATAATGTTGTGTAAAACATAGGGACTCTTGTGATTATTCACCATTAATATAGCAAATTAAAATATTGATAGTATTAAAGGATAATAAAAATTACAGAATACCATGAATTTATGTGTATATTAAAATACTGTATGTAACAATAATTTTGCCTATTACAAATTAATTATGTATAATGTATTATTGCATATCATGAGTATGATTAAAATATAAACACGGATAAAATTTATGGCAGACATGTATAATACTATAGACATATCTATTATGAATTTGTCCAAAAAATAAAATTTAATAAACATGCAGAAATTCAAACTTTGTGTACAAATTAGTTTAAAAAATAAACATTAATATGTATTATTCATTTACAACAGAAAAATTATAATTGTATACACATTTATATATAGACAGAAAACGAATAGTACTTATGAACAGATATTTGAAAAAAGATACACTGGTTCTGAAATACAAATATAGTTAATTATATGTATTAAAGAAAATCATACTAATACATAAATTTTTTTCTTTTTTTTTTTTAAATATCTCTATTAAGGTTTAAATGAATACATATATATAGCAAAAAATTATTTTCAATTTTTGAAAAGGATTATATTATACGTAAAAATAGCTATTTGCTACTGTCTAATAAAAATGCAATTGTTAAAATAAAATCAGTGTAACATTATAATCTTCTTTTTTGTGTAGATATAAATATAATTTAATTCTTCAATTTATTAGTATTTCTATTTATTTCCTTATTTTCCTTTATATTTTAAACAAACAAAAATGAATTAATAATTAGAAGAGTAAAACATTTAGAATTATTAAAACATATGTTGTTAAAACTATGTATATTTAGGAATAAAAAATAACACTAACAAAATATTTTAATTAACACTTCAATCCTTTCTTTCTTTTTTTTTTAATTTTTTTTTTCATTATAGAATTATAGATTAACCTTTTTTTATTTTCCATATATTGAAAAAACGTTATAATTATAATTACTCTGAAATAATTAGGAATTCTGAGAAGAATGATAATGAAAATTAATTCTACTATTTTTGTAATATTGCGGAACATTATCAGAAGAGTGTTCCTATAACATGTGCATTGATTCTTTATCCATTTTCAGTTGTATTTTACTTATGAAATTTATTAATAGCCCATGACTCTAAGCTATTAAACTAGTACATAATATGAAAATTAAATAAAAATGTGTAATAAATATATAATATAGTAATTTAAAAATAGAAATTATATTAATGTTTATTCTAATTTATATATAAATTTATTTTATATTTCATATATTACATAAAAAAAAAGGAAAAACACTACTGCAGTAGATGTCAAAAGAGAAAAAGTGTTGTTAATATAGATGTTCTTGACATAGATAATTTATAGCATTCATATATATTAGTTTTTCTCTCACACCAATGATTACCATTCTCTTTTTCTTCCAATTTCTTCCACAAAACCTATATATATTTGCTTCATAATTCGTTATATTTGCAGTCATACGCATTAAATGTATAATCACCTTTTTTTCTATTTAACCAGTTATTCAAATGCCCACAAGTTGTCTCATCTCTTTGAATTCCTGATGTAGTCGAATCTACGTTCTTATAAGCTTTATCTAGGGAGAATCCAATTTTATATAATTTTTCATCAAGTAACTTAATATCATTTAAACATTCTACAGCAATATAGAACTTTCAGAATTATCATTTTCAAATTTCTGAAAATACGCCTCTTGTGAATTATCTTCTAATACCTAAAAATAAAAAAAAATCGTAAAAAATCAATATATTTTGACATAGTTTAACATGAAAACATGAATTGAATTCATGAGTATACAATTATTACATTAAATGCTTTAGGAAATAATATAAAAAAAATTTACAATAATTTTGTTATAACCATCCTGAAATATATAGAATAAAAGAAAATATATTATCTAGGAATAACTATAATTTATGTTAAAAAATAAACATTTATATGGTATATAAAAAAACAAATGGAATAGTTATATAAATAAAGTGATAATAATAATATAAACACAATTAAAATAAATATTTTTTAATTATCAATAAATCATGACAAATTTTACTTTAAATAATTTAACTGCATTATGTATTAGAATTATATGAATATAAAAGAATTTCTGTTGGGATATTTTTACAAAATTCCTACTCATTTTTTTTCAATAGCAAAATACTTTAATGCATATATTATTGAAAAAAATATTACTAATATATACATTATATAAATATTCTAAAAATTTACATTTTATCTATTAATAGTAATGTTTGTTATTAATAATACAAAAATAATATTTACATTTATTGCTTAAAAAATAAAACTTCATACTAACGCAAAAATTTTTAAATGAAATAATATGCATTATAATACATAATAAATAGAGGCTTCTTAATTTTTTGCAATAAATCATAATTATAACAGTATATTCATTGTATTTTTTTATATTCTAAAAATTTAATGCAAAAATGTTATTATAAAATAAATAATAAGTACATAATAATATTGTATAGCATATATAATTTATATTTCTATGAAAAGAATACACTATCATTCTTTGTATCATATTTCTCTATTTTAACACTTCATTATATTCAGATATTTTAACATTTGTAATTTTGGAATTATTTTATATTTACTTTTATAAGTATTGTAGTTATTAATTATTACAATTGTACTGTATATAGTTACATATATGTAAATAATAAAAAATATATATAATCAATATATTAAAGGATTAATTATTCATTAAATAATTAAAAATATAAAAATAATTTAATAAATAATGTACACTGATGTTTCATTATATTACAATTATGGAGAGTATTTTTATATATTAATATAATTGGTATAAATATGTGTATGTCCCTCTACTTTTTCTATTACTAAGAAATGTATTTAAGAAAATTTTTTGTTTATAAGCACAAATTTCTATTTTTTAGTATTAAATTATATTTATTAAATAATTTTATTTTTACATTATGATAGTTTTTATTTTAAATCTTTAGTAAATATATTTATGGAAATTAATATTTTTGATTAATACATGCTGCATATAATGCTTTTAAAATGAAAGATCTTAATGTATGAATTCACCTTTGTATTATTCGAATGAAAGAAAATTATATATTGTGTTCATTAAATTTTTAGTTCATATGCTTCTGTAATAGAGGCATTTAATAAATGTGAATGTGGTAAAAAATTAAATAAATTATTCATCCTTTATTATAAAGTATAATTGCCGTAAAAATAGTGTAAATCTTCCATATATCACGGAAGACTAATATATTATGTTTCGCTTAAAATTTGTTCCATGTTTCCTTATTTAAGAAAAAATATTAATAGTATATAGAAATCTATAAAAGAATAGGTATGTGTAAAAACCTTGGCAATTATATTAATTACAAGATGTAATAAACTATATAATATATCTATTAATCTATGTATTACAAAAATTGCATGAATGAGAACATTGGAACATTAAACAATGTAAAATTAATTTAGTAATATAAACTTCGTTATTAACTGTATTCACGATTAACATAAAAAAAAATAAATTAAATTTCAAAATTAATATCACAAGGAATTATATAATATCTGATGTATATACAAAAAAAGCCTTATATTTAAAAATAATCTATGTAATCAATATGCTTATTATTTTTCAAGTTCAACACGGCAATTATATTAAATAAAATACTCCTTACTGTTGTTATGACCATGCATAAATTTACATTGGTAGTTGCGGTACATTGAACTAAATTAAAGAGATTTTTATATAAATTAAAAGTATATATATAATTAAATTAATATCATTTTTTTTTTTTTTATTACACTTTCATTTAAATATCTGTACCCAAGAAAATGCCTACAATCCCTTTTATAGTATTATAGTATTTACTAGAAATAATTGTCTCGCCTATGAGAATCCCAATGTTGTTTTCGTACACACAGGTTTTAACATCATATATATCAAAATCGTTTATAATACACATCATGAAGATGATAAAGTATGACTCAAATACTGTTATGATGTAATTCACTCATTTTATGCTAAACTCCATAATATTTATAATATTACTCATATTAATGGATAAAATCGCATTTTTTTTATCTTTTCAAATGTATACAATTTTGCAATACGAAAAATATAATGTTTCTATAATAATATTTATTATCCTGTAAATGTCACACAGATATTTGAAGAATTCAACGATAAAAAGCATATTCAGAATATTTTGCAAATACAAAAAAATTTAGAATTCATTCCTTTTATGATAAGTGTAATAAATATTTTTCCTGTATTACGTATATTATATAGTTATATAAAATATTTGATGAAAATTATTATCTTATTAATAAAAATGAGAATTTCCTGCGTTCTTTAATGATTATGAAAAATAAGCTATGAATGGAGAAATATGCGAATTTAGATGCAATGAACTTTCAGCTCATGAAAGATTTAAAAGGAATGCCATGTAAAAAATGAAACATCCGTAATATTACTTTCCCAGAGATTATCTATATGACATTCTTAGTTCACTACCATATCTAATTGGAAATTACCATTTATTCATTTTAGACTTCTCACTAATTCTTAAAGAACTTCAAATTATAATATATATATAAATCACATATTCAAAAGAATTCTATTCATTCTATATATTACTGCATATAACATGCTCTTCTTAAAAAGTTACACTTGTAAAAAAAATATATATATATATAACTTTTTACATTTGTGATCTCTAGATTAATTCAGTTTGTATAAGTTTTACTATTTTATTTACAAATACAAAACATAATTAGAAAGGAATTTTATAAAAAATACAATAACTAATTGTTAGTAGAAAATTAAGATTAGAATAAAAATTTGAAAAAGCGCATATATTATGTATTATGTAATAATGGAGACCATTCTTTGATGAGAAATAGAGTATTATAATTATTGTACTAAAATAAATAGTATTGAGTACTATAAAAATAATTTCTGTAATGCAAATTTACAATAAAATTCGAAAAAGAATAAATATTATAAAAATAATTATATATGTTAATCTATATTTGAGAAAAATTATAAAAAAATGGAGTTATATGAATGAACTAGAAATGTATATTTCACATTTTAATAGGGAAAAAAAATATATAAAAATTTATAAAAGTTTATGTAAATGGCATGAAACACATACATGGTATAACGTACAATAAATATTTCTTCTTTAATATGAACACAAAAATATGTGCATGATATTCAAAGGAAAACTTAATATTTCTGTATTATATGACAAGTAATATTAAATTAAAGGAAAATTTCATTTTTATTTTTATTATATTATTTTACTTAATAATGTTAATACACGTAAAATACGGACAATATATTCGCAAAATAATGATATTCCTTGATTAATAAATATCTTCCTTTTTTTTTCTTGCATGCACGCGTGCAACCACCATATACAAAGGTTTACATGCATTTTCTTTATTTTCTTAAAGAAAATTATCGTAATATTATTAATACATTAAGTTAAATATTTTTAATAATGAATATATAAGAGATAGATAGTCTTAAGGATGCACGAACAATGTAATTAAATATTATGAAATTGTAAAATAGTTTCCTATAATAAATGAATAAAAATAAATAAGGTCATAATAATTATAATAATTTTGTCACCTTTCTTAGGATAAATATATTAAAGTTATTGATATATCATTATAAGAGTTAATAAACCTCATAAATATACATAATAATTAATAATGCTTCTTATAATGTACAACATGATTACGAGTATTAGAACGAATCCTATAAGTGCAAAAAAACGAAAATATATATTTATTAATAATGCTTACTATATGTTTCATATTATAATAGATCACAATGATAGCAAAAATAAATAATAAAAAATGTTATATTCTCATTAACACTATACAATTTTTTCCCCATTACTTCTGACGTTGTTGAATTATGATTTGTAAAAATTAAAAAATTATCTAATGAAAATAGACGATTGTGTAAATTAAAGAACGAAATAACAAGAAAGAAAAAAATTAATGAAAACGTGTTTAAAACAATATAAATAATGTAATATTAGAATACTTTTAATGATCCTTTAGGAATATAATTTTTTAAAAAATATTTTATTTGTGTATCGTATGTCTTATCCATTTATATTTTACAATATTTAACATACTATCTTTTCGTAATAATTATATAAAAAAAAAGAGTGAATAGAAATTATATAAAAAAAAAGTAAAAGGTAGAAACATAATTTCTCTATTTTGAGCATGGGAAATTATCATATTTCTTTTAGGTATTATTATTGCCATAATATTTATATAAAATCTTATTATTTATAGTCTGCAAAAAATTAAATTTATTTTAAAAGCAATGTATATAAGAATATAATAGCAATTTTATTAATATTAATAGAAAATTTATGAATAATATTTGAATTATTTTAATTATAATATATGGATATTTCGAATAGGTAAAATAGAGAGATGTCTATTAAATACTGAATACATTCACAGAAATATATTTTTAAAGTTCCCATAAGTAATAAAATGAGAACTAATATAATAGTATTTTTTGCTTTTAGTAAGAGCTGATTTAATATTATACAAAATGTATTATTTATTTCATATTATAGAATAACATAATTTTATATTATTATGTGATACTTTCATTTTTCATATATAACAATAAAATAAGAATTGAGGCTTCTAAAGAATTATACTATATAATATAAATAAATTCAATAAAGTAAAATTAATTCAAAAATAGAAAAAATTAAAAAAAAATTGAATTAAATTTTAAATTACTTAATCTGTAAGGTACGCTTAACTTAAGCTTGCATGTGCATGCAGAAAAGTGTATAATTCAGGATAAATTATAAATGATTATATTAATGAATTATTTAAGAAAAAAAAAATATATCATAGATGTAAAGAAATATATATTTATAAACATATCATAAAAAACTATTTTTAGTTACATTTATAAAAGAATTATTAGATTTTTTTTTTATTTAAATATTTAGTGAATATAAATTTTCCATAATAACTTCTTTCTTAATCGAATATTAAAAAATATTCCATACTACAAAATATATAATTTTATATAATAATTACTGTAAAAAATAACATGTGCGATTACATTTAATTTATTTTTTTCTTTTAAATATTTGAAATAATATACACATAATTATCACTATAGTGCCCATTCCAGATATATAAATAATTTAAGAAATCTATGGAAATAACAAATATAGTATATCACTTATTGTTTAAATGTCCTTTGTATTATTTTCTTTCAATATGATATCCTTCATTAAAACAGTAAAAAATTGTTTCTTCGTAAATAGCACTTATTTCATATTTACATATTTATTCACCGTAATTTTCAGGATAAGGACATTTCAACTCTATCTTCCACTTATAATTATGATAGGTTTAGTTATCGGTATAAATCCTCTGGTGATATAGAAATATGTAACACTATGGAACAGTCTTTAAGTAATTATCAAGGAATTAAGGATTTTTGCATTCAACTTACAGGGGTTTTAAAAGAGTATAATAATTTATCTTTTACCGGACCATTTTCCAATGATCCTTGTACAATTATAAATTATTGGATGTATGATTATATATTCAATAAAATTATTAAGCAAGATGACTCAAAGAATATCACACCTATTCTAGCTAAACTTCACGATTTTTGGGCGAAACTTATAAATCTTAATACATGTAGCATTAAGTCATATTTAGGGGTTCAGAACAATTTTAACGATTTGAAAAATTTATACGACTATGCTACAAATTATGAAAACATAAAGCTGCATCTTGCAGAAAAAAGTCTTATATGCACAGAAAATATTAAGAAATACCTTCATGAAATTCACGAAATATATAAAAGAGCACAACAAAAATGTGCTTCTTCGGATGACTATTGTACTGTATTAGAATATATTCATAAAAAATATAATACTCAACAAGTTCTTGATTTAAAATGTATTTTACCATTTTCTTCCCATTTAACTCCTGGACCAGGAAAAAATGGTGAAAGAATGGATGCACGTGCACAAGGGCAACGTGTCGAAATGGAGGCACAAGATAATCCTTATTCTACAGGAATGCCTAAATCAGATACACCCTCTAATTCGCCTTCTAATATTATAATGGCTAGCGCTTTTCCTATTTTTGGTATTATACTCATCTTTTTCATTTTGTATAAAGTAAATAAAAATATAATACCAAATTAAAAAATAAATAACATTTCTTTTAATTCATTTTAATAAACATAAGCAATCATCAATATAGAATCAATATACTTATATTTCTGCATTTTATTTCAGTTTACTCCAATTGGAACTTTATTACGATCTAAATTAAATAAAGGAAAAGATCAACTGAAATTTATGAATGAAGAGAATTATAATTTTTTAACCCATCCTCCTGAAACTGAGTTAATATATTCGGAAGTTCCTCACCATATAGCATATCATTCTATATAAATATTACAAGATAAATAGATTTTTATGCACATATCTTATATGATGAATAAAAATAGTAAAGCAGATTGAGATTCTCAGGGTAAGTATATTACAAAATAACAGAAATCACTTTTCCTGAAAATAAAATAAAAAATATGATATGAGAAATTTATATTTGATAAATCCTAATTTTAGAATGTTCACATATAAAGTATAATGTAGAATGAAAAAATGCTTTCATATCACATTGCGGATACACTTACAAGAAGAGATGATACAAGAATAAGAAAATGAGAATAAAAAATTGGCAAATGGAATATAATATATATGCATAGAATAAAAATAAATTTTTACAATTTTCATATAATAAGGATTACCATGATACTTTAGAGAGAATACACTGAGGATATTAATAAACTCTTTCATGAAATTCACAATTTTTAGGCATATAGACAGAATTTCTGCGAATGGGAAAGATATAGTATTAAAAAGTATGTAGTACGCATATATGATGGTAGAAAATAGCAAATATAATAAAAATTTATAAAAGTGTATAAAATAATACACAGTTCTCACTATATTACTTAATCTAGAGCATGGAAATATAAGTGGAAGTAAATTAATGATTAATAAATATTACATATTAGGTACTATTTCAGTAAGCGTTTGTTACAAAGAAAGCACGTTTCAGTGAAATAATTGTGTAAGATTACAATCCTTTTTATATATCATTTAAATATGATTAGTAGTTTATATGTGAGGTGTAGCAATATTTTTATACTCAAAAATTTGTGAACATTGTTAAGTAAATTAAAAAAGGGATATATCAGAATAATATTTTCTTTTTATATTACATAATTCTTCACACAATTTCATATTTATAAGGATATATAAATAAAGCGAAATACAAGAATTTATTCTAAAATTTTTTACTAGGTATTTTTTATACTAAAGATAAATTATTTTTAATTATTAAATAGTATCAACATTTAAAATATTTACTGGAATATACATTTCTAATATTTCCGCTACAATATATATATAACAAATACAAAATGTGTTGCTACTCTTTTTCATTCTAGCGTAATATTTTGTGTGTTATCTATTTTTATATACATGCATTTATTGTTACAATTAAAAGACGAAAAAGTATTAAAAAAAATTTAATAACAAAAATATTTTGTATAAATACAAAAAAGTAATATATATTTTTGTTTATTTGACGTACATAAAAATAGATACACTATATTCCTTATATCGGTGTATATATTTATTTTTTTATATTATACGTTACAATTAATATTTATTCATTATTTTATATTTCTCTCTTTTTTTTATATGAATATTAAAATATTACCAACTATATAAAATTGTACTTTGAGGAATTACCTTGGTACTATAATATTTTTATGAAAATTTACCGTAATTATGAAATGTTCATATTCACTGTAGCTAATGAAAAAAATATAATGAACTCATTCGTATATGATATTCTCTGTTATTAAAACAGCATAATTATTTTATCTTATCCTTTAATAATGGATAAAATATATATTATTTATATTATAATAGTTATAACAAAATATAATAAAAAATATAATTTCTCAAAGATAATTAAAAGGAAATAATTCCGTTAATAACCACTAAAGCTGCATGCACTTTTGAATGTATACATTTAACATATAAGATATCATACACATTATATTAATGTAATATTATAATATATATATTTATTTACGAAAATAGCATTATGAATAGCATAATGTTGTTAGTATTAGTTATTAAGAAGTGTAGTTATCCTTATATTATCTTAAACTCAATAATTGCTACTGCTAATTTGAAATTGATGTATATTCTTGCTTTATATAATCATTATAAGGATAAAAAATTCGTATATGTTTCTTTCATATTATCTGTAAAATGTACAAATTTAAAGAAATGCCAATAAAAATACACTTAGTTTTATGATAAGTAATAATTATTAATAATACATTTACTTAATGTGTGATTCATCTCATGATATAATTTATAATATTTTGTTTCACTTAAAATACAATATATATATAAGAATTTATGAAAAATTATAAATGTCTTTTAAAACAAAAAGTTACTCACGTTCATATTTTACGTAAAAAAGTATAAGTTTCAGGAATATTAAAATAATATAACGCATAAATAGGGATGTATGAATTTAATACTTCTATAAAGCATCAATTATAAAAATGAAAAAAGTATTATTTATATAAAAAAAATTCTAACTGATTCAATTCAATTTTTCAATGAGTACATTATTCTTTTGAAAAGTCTATACGCATTTAAACAATGTATGAGAAAATTTTTACATTTTTCTTTTTTTAATATATAAGATGTACGAAAAAGCCTACTTAAAAAAATTTAATAATGTATGGAATGACGGAACATGTTATAAGGAAATTGATTATATACTTAGTAATAAAAACGAAGCAAGCCATGCTATTGGCTAGATGAACAATTTTCAAACATATTTCATCTATTATATAGAATTATATATGTATGCATTGAATGAAAATAATCCGGAAAAATAATTTAGGGATTTTTATATTACTATCTGGATATCATATTTTTTAAAATGAAAATGCTACAAGAATATAATGATGCCTATGATCCAATTTATGGAACCATTAAAGAATACTCCGAACTAATGCTAAAGACATACAGTTATGGTGACCATATCTGACGCTCAATTAATGAAGTTAATTATACGCAAAAAGAAATAAAAAATAGAAAGAAAATTTATGATTTGTGTGAATACATCAATTATGTTAATAACAAAATTAGAGAAATTACCAATATTTCTGAATGTCAAGAAATTAGGAATCATATTTTCAGGAAAGTATCAAACTTAAAACGATATATGAACTTAGTGATGCAAAGTACTCTGATGATTTAAAACATTATTAACTTTCATCATTTAAGGAATTATACAATATAATAGAAGAAATAAACTGTACATCACATAGTATCAGTGCTTCTATACAAACTGCATATGATCTAAGTGATATAACACAATATGAAAATAGATACCGTACAATATTAGCTATTTCTTAAGTTTTGTGAATATTCTTTCCTCTTTTCTTTTCCGAAAAGGTAAAGCAAAATATATAACGCTGAAAAAGTGTACTTTAAAGTATAATGTTGAGTACTCACAAAAAAATATAGTTAAATATTAATATATATTTAAACTTCATTTTTTCTATTTCGCGATGGACACTACACCCTTTGGCTAATGGATAAATGCAAGATTAACCCAAAAAATTAAATTCAGGAATAACTTATGTGATGAAGTAGATCAAGAAATACTAGATGGTATTTCAGAATCCTCAAATACGAACTCATCTAATGGAATATAAAATATAACATATAATTCATTGGGCGGATCATAAATATAGAATAATACATAAGATGAATTAATTATAAAAAGAAATATTAGAAGAAATTAAATAGATTTCGAAGCGAAATTAAGGAAAAATATACACTCTAGAAACATAGACAGAAAATATCTTAAAAAAAATGTTTAATATAATAAATATGTAATAGAAATATTAGAAAGATATAGATTCTTATATGTTATCATATAAATTGAAAACATAGAGAGTCATAATACTATAGCTTTGAGCAGTATATTTTTTCACAAAGTATACGAAACGGACATACGAATGTTATAAAAAATATATTAAGTAATATATTGAAATAAAACTCAAGATTAAATTTTTTACTGATTTTTTAATTAAGATACATTAACAAGTTTTTATAGATATAAAATATACTATATAATGTAATTTATTTTCTATATAAATTTAGGAGTATTATTAATGCGTTTGAAGAATTATATATTCACAGAACAGTAAAATGAAAATGAAAATATATATATATATTTGTGCCTAACATTAAAAATTTTTTTATACATAAATATAAAGAGCACATGTAATATTTACGGTTAATGTATTAATATTATATGTATACATAGGGTTGTTAAATAAATATTAATTATAATTTAAAACATCATGGTAAAACATCCTTAAAATTTTGTAATATAAATATTCTTTATATATTGTATTATATAGGGATAAGTAAATAGAAATATTTATATCTTAGCTGAAACTTATTAAAAAAAATTATAACGCTCTGAAAGTAAATATTTTATTATCGAAATTTGCTGAATTTAAAGATAAAAGACGTATCATGGGTTAAATACAAAATTTTTTCATGAAATACAAAAATAAAGGAATTATATATAAAATATTTATATATATTTTTAAGGAATATGGAGTAATTGTGCATTAATATATATACAGAAGGGATATATTAGTAGATATTTTTTCACGATAAGAATAAATTAATTATATTGTGTTCCTATGTAATATACGATATAATTAAACTTTCCTGAGGTTTTATATTTTGCTAATAATATTATTTTAAAACTGCATTATCCAAAAAATATATATTTGAAATAGTATATTGGAACACTTTTTTTTTTACTAATACATAATTTTGCGGTACTCTTTTGTATTCATATCTAATAAGGCACGAAATTTTTTGATGTTATAAAATAAGAAGTTACAAATTTTTACTATTTGTGTAATTTATAATTTTATAGCGAATTACATCCAAATGTAGTATATGGAATAATTAAAAAAAAATTATGTCTTCTAAAATATTTTGCTAAATTATTTAAATATATACACTCTATAGTTATTATAATTATAATATCATTATAATGTTATTATATTCCACGCATACTTTTTGAAGTTATCATATCAAAAAACATTTCCGTGAAATTGATTCTATTATTTTATTCACCTTATATATTATCCTTTAAAATACCATTAAATTTTCCATTTATTCGAAATAAACAATGATTATTAATATAAACATTAAATAAAGAGAATTGTAAATTTTCATAATATTGTATAAAAGTCTTATCTTATTTTTTAACACAATGGAAGAAATTATTTAGATGAATTTAAAAATTTAACTTATATTGTGCATTCTTTATAGTCTATTTCTTATTTGCAATTTTTACTGTATTTTTATTTTATAAGAATTACAAAATATTCCACTCAGTTTTTTCGTTTACTCAAAAATTTTATAAAAAGTAATTTCATAGTTTTAAAAAGTTATTTATAGTGGGATATTCCATATGTATATACTATATTTTCTTAACCTTAATTATATGAATAATAAATAATGTATACGTTATAAAAAGTTAATTTTTATGTACATATTTAAATCCTTAATTATTCAATAGATAAAATGGAGAGAAATATAAAACTTCCGTTTTTAATTATAAGATATATATAATAATACTATATATGTTTCTTTTAATTATGCTTAAATTTTTTTATAATTTATTTATTTATATGTGATTTTTAATATATATTTTTCTTGAAAAACATGTGTACCCAAGAAACAATAATGTGACAGATGAATCATAATATTATGCGTTACTACACACATAAGTTAAACTGAATAATTTTTACTGGTTAGTATGTTATAATATATAGAATATTATTATAACAACGAAAAACTATGAAATTAAACACTAAAATTTATTTTATTTTTTACATGTATTAAATTTAATTTGCAGTGTTTTTCTTCATATCCATAGATTAATATAGTTTATATTTAAATAACTGCAAAAGAACAAGGTATAGAAAAATTACTTTATTTAATTACATAATTATACACTTATATCTTATTTTAATATTTTCATAATTTATAATTTTGCAACTTATTTTTTATTCGTAAAATATCTGACGTTTACATTATAAATAAAGAAAGATTTTATGTAGAAACTTTATTTAAACTTTAGTATACACTTCAGATGATATATGGCATATCATTATATTTTGTATTTTTATTATATGTATGCGAATTACAACATAAACACAACTATCATTTTTTCAATATATTTATCTATCTAGGAAAATATGGATGATGAAAATGAGGATGTAATATTTTCTTTAATGAATTATTAAAATTATCATATATGTACTTTTATATAAAGTACATTTTACTCCCTGAGAACTGCAAAATTTCGCTTTGTATTATTCTATTATTTAAATTTTTTCCCTTTCATTTTTTTAGTATAACATATTCATGGATTTTGATGAATATAAAATACTTGAACCAAGGAGAACATATAACACAGTTGGATATGACGACAAATTTTTTTGCGATGATCTTGGAACAAAATTTGGAAATAGAAGAGATAAAATTATAAATCATTGTAAACATTTTCTGTCGTTGTGCGGTGAATACACAGTTATGAGGGCACTGCAGACGGTTAAAAGTCAAAATATTTCTGGAATCATGAATTACTGGTTAAACTGTGACTTAAGGGATATAAGTGAAAAAAATACTTTAAACTCATATTTTTATCCAATGATGATGGTACAAAGCAACAAAATATTAAAGAAATTTGACTGTACACTCGATTTGCATACAATTAAGGAAAATGATTTTCATAACTTAAAAATACTGTATGACTTGTATGATAATTTGTATAAATTCAATATGGATGTTAAAGTTAATCGACAACAGGATATATGCAAATATGGGTGCTATTATAAAGTACAGTGCGCTACAATATATAATACACATATAGACAAATGTCCTATAAGTAAAAATAGTAAATTTTGTAATGAATTAGAAAAATTTAGGCAGAAATTTAGCAAAGATAATACATGTGGAAGATGCTCAGAAGTTCCATCCTTAAAATCTCGCCCAAGTGAAGGAATTATTGAAAAAGGTACAGCGAAAGAAATGCAAAATGCTGATCCCATATTAAATCCCGGTTCCAATGAGTCAGAAAGTGATATCTTTTTTAATAAAGATTACATTACAATACCTGTTACTCTATGCATAATGTTTGGGTTATTCTTATTTTTATTTCTTTTTTATAAGGTTAATTATTATATTATATTATATTAAAATGTGTATATGTACTATAGTTAATTTGGTACAGGATCCAATGACATTAATGCTATAAAAATATATATATTTTAAAATAAATTTTTTTTTTAATATTATTGTTAGTTCACACCATTGGGATCTGTTTTACATGCAAAAATAATGAAAAAAAATATAATGCTAAATAATATTGATGAAGAGGAAAATAAATCAGTATTGGATAATTATGAAACAGAGCATATATCTTGTGAAAATACGCCTTATCATATAGCATATCATTCTGCATGAATTCATGTTTTTAACATAAAGATTCATTTAGTTTCGCTATGCAAATAAAAAATATAAAGTAATGTATAAAGAAGTAATGGATCAGTTATGCAAAATATTAATATAACAAAAATTCTAGTTAAATTTCCTTTAAAAGTAAGTATTTTAGAAAAATAATATGTAAGATATTATATGTTTTAAAGGGTAGAAGAATAAAAAAATTGTAGAAATACTCGAACAATACAATTTTAATATAATAGTAAATCTAATAATTTTTGCTTATAAGAAAACTACATTTATCAATGTATTCATATAACACAAACTATCTTATATATTTTAAAAAAACGGGATAAATATATATTAAAATAATTTACGATTAAAGTAATGGAAAAAGGAAATACGGATTGTAATATGAAATAAATCACTTATTTAGAATAAATTTGGATATATTTTATTAAAGTATAATGTAAAAAATTCTATATATAAAAGATTATACATTAATTATAAAATTGGATATTTTTCAATTAGAATCTTAATCCAAAATGAAAGAAAAACAAATAATATATATTTTACCATAATAATAGTGCAAATTACGTATTTTTCTATAAGATTAATTACATCCTAATGATATGATGATATTTTAATAAAAATAACGTTCCATATATTATTTCAAAATTTGGAAAAACACGAACTATTAATAAATTACATTTATGTTAGAAATTATAGTTCTTCTTATTATAAAGGATTAGGTAAAGTAAAAAATATTTACATACCAAATTTTATACAAAAAAAAAGAAGCATATGAAATAATTTAATTCATATTACATTGTAACATTCATAATCAAAAAAAGTAATATAAATTTTATGAATTAGTAAAAATGTGGATGACTACAAAATAATATATATTTAATTTAATATTTGGATTCTGCATATATTTAAGAGCTTTTTCGTATATATGGAGCTCTTGCTTATAATATAAAAACATAGCAATGGAATTTTCACTTCACTATTTGTTTACGTATGAAAAAATTTCTTGCATATATAAACCATTTAAAACAATTTAATTAAATTCATTTTATATATTTAATAACACGATTTTTTTGTCAACATATCATTATAAATATAATTCCCCCATGTATTCTTGGAAAACACTGACAGCAACAAAGTATTTAAGAATTTTAAAAATTTATAGATATAAAACTTTTTTTAAAAATGATTACTATATAAATATTTTTCAATATGTATAACAAAAAAAGGAATTTCTTTCTATTTACTATATTTTCTTTTTAATCAAATATTTATATCTTCGAAAACTAAAAAAAAATATTATATAATGTAATTATATATTTATGCTAATACGAATTTTGCGTAAATTTTGTATTTACATTAAATATTCTTTCCTGTTCTTATGATAATTATGAATATTCCGATAAAAATATTAACAGTGAATAATACACATTCATGTACATGAATATATCTCTTGTAATAATTCGATTTTTTTTATTATGTTTTCGCTATTTTATTAATTGGTAATAATAATGGGTAATACATATATATGTTACATATTTATAAAAACAATAATAAAGGAGAATATATTATATTTCATTAATCAATAATAATATTGTGAAATTTAAAAATAACATAATATATATATATATATATATATATATATATATATATAACATTTAATAAGAATACCCATATTATAACATGTCAAAACATAGGACGATTAAAAATAGTTCTCTTAAAATTAAATATGCATAAACTTAATATATATTTTTCATTTAATTATTAATAGGTTACATTTTATATTATATATTAAATAAAGAAATTAAAGATTAAACAAAATATATATTTAGGGTATAGTTATATATATTTTATTCTACTGAGCGCTATGAAAACTAATAATATATTTTTTTTTCATTTTTTTAGGACTTCATGAATTTTAAACTCTATAAGAAATATATTCAATATAACGATAGTGTAATTAATAATACTTTTATAACTATGTAAAGAAATATTAAAAATCATGAAAAACATGATTAAAAAAAAGTAAAAGTATACATTTTTGTAAAAATGGAATTCAAAGAGCCGCAAATATTCTATAAGGAAGATACATAATAAAATAAGGATATGTGAGAGGAAATGTCCTTAATATGTTTTGCTACTTAAACAAAAGTGAATACTTATTTTTCCAAATTTTTTAACATAAAAAAAGAAATTCCTATATATTTAAAAAAAAATTATTTTAAAAAATAATGTTTCATTAATAAAAAGGCTTCAATTAATATAATATATATTATATCATTCAAAATACTTTGATGTCTTTATAAATAACACGTATAATTTTCTAACATTATTTAATAAATACGTTTATATAAACAAGTAAACAAAGAATAAATTACAATTATAAAAAAGTCATGTATGTTGTATATTTACATAAAAAGAATATATATAATTTAAAGCAGCACAAGACGATATATGAAAATTTTGGAATTATTATTATTTAGATTTAGTATTATAACATATTAAAAATTATATTTTCCTATTACTAGTTAAACTATTAAATTAATATGAATACATTTATATTAGTAAAATTATATCACATTGAAAATTATAGTATATCTAATTATAATAATTTAAGCTTGGGTATAATTCACAAAGGAATAATCATTTTAAAAATGTTTATAATGTTTCTATTCTTATTTATTTTTTACTAGAAAATACATATGAATATATATATGTAATTATTTAATAGAATTGTTATATTTTAAAATTGTATACATTTAGATAACAATGGAATATGCGGTACACAGTGATTTTTTTCTTAAATAATTTTGTTCAACCCTAATTCTGAATATTTTATTGATGATCAAATGTGATAATAATATATTATATAAAACGGTAGTTAATATAACTATATAATTTTTTTCATTCAATTTACAGGAGGAACTTTTGAAAGACTCCGTAAAATACAAAAAATATAACGAATTTAATGATGTTATCCCTCCTAGCGATTATGAGAATTCATTTAGTGAAGCATTAAGAGTAGAAACTAGTAATAGTATAATTAAGGATATTTGTGGAAAACTTGCAGGAAATCTGACAAAAATTTCAAAGTCAGAAGAAAATGAAATACACAAACAGGAAAGTTGTGGATTTTTGCACTTTTGGTTATATTATGAATTAAGCAAGATCTTTAGAGGTAATAAGGAAGAAACAGAAATTCAGAGTCTAATTAGTAATGTTATTAGTGGATGGAAAATTTTTAATGATCATATTTCAGATTATAGTTGTAGTGGTAGGTTTTCTCCCGATATTAAATTAGAAAAATGGATTGAAGGGAAACATTTGCATGATTACTTTAAAAATTTTAATTATCTTAGTAACACACAGTATTTTAAAAATAATAAATGTGAACAATATAAAAAATATATTGGTGATATTAATACGCTTTATGATAAGCATAAAAGTGAATATTATGACACTGATATTTCTCGTTATTTATCGGATTATAGTAGTGATGAATATAATCCTTTTAAGTTGATATCTGAATTGAGATGTGAAAATGAAAAGTCAGACATGGATTTACAGCCTCATCAACAAGCACCTGCCAGGGAGGTAATGGAACAAGATAATTCCGTATCACTAATACAACGAGAAGCGGCGCAAGGCGATGGTCCTGCTGATTCAAATTCATCTAGTATCGTCGGATCTTCTGCTTCACTAATAGGAATGTTTGTTTGTTTTTTCACCGCGTATAAGGTAAATAGAAATTACACTTAAAAATTACAATTATTATACGTATGTTCTAAAAATTTTTTTTAATATAAAAATAGGTATTTTTATAATAAATATAGCTTAAATCCTTTCTATTTTTCATTTAAATATTAGTTTACACCATTAGGATCGTGGATATATGGAAAAATATGGAAAAAAGAAAAAATTCAGAATAATATAGACAACATTACAAATTCACTACTAGATGACCACTCAGAATATATGGATATAAATCATAATAGTAGTACATTTAATGTAGCATATAATCCTACATAAAATATCCAATTCTAATATAAAACGGTATATTAGATGGATTTCACACAGTCATCATAATTATATAAAATTTAATCCTACTTTTAACAACATTGGATAATTAAAAAAAAAAACATATATATATATTATAACAATAGTTATCTCTATATAAAATTCAAATATATAAATAACTTTGATTTTCTTGAATATATTATTTATATTTATAATTGTTTTATTTAATACTATAAAAAAGTTTGTTTTTATAAATTTTATTTTTGTTATAAAATAAAAATAAATAAATATATTTATAATGCAATAATGTAACAATGTTGTGTGCACTATATTGAAGATATAATGAAATTTCGTTAAAATATTACAAGAATATATTTAAAAATAGATAAAGGAGTTACTATTTTTTTTTTTATATAATTTATAATATATCGTATTATTGTATATCATATATATTATAAGATATAGTAGGACTAAAAGAAATGACAATATAGTTTATGAAATTAAAAAAATGCAACATTTTATTCTTTATAATTATTATATCAAAAATAAAATGTAACCTAAATATTATAAATATATTATTAAATATTGAAATTTTTATGCAATGTATAAATTAATTTTTTAATTTGATATTTATAATATATAGTTATTATATTAGACTTGCTATGAAATTCCAATAATTATTTACACGTGTTTTTTAAATAATTATTATCACTATATTATTTCCATACTAATTTTAAGTTATATATATATATATATATATATATATGTATTCTAAAATTTAATTTATTTGAGTGAATCTATTTATTTTAAAGACAATATTTTATTTACTTATAAGAAAAAAAATGTGTAAGTTACAAAATGTATTATTTTTTTTAGTGGAATCATGAATTGAACTTAGGATTCAATATAAATTTTTTATTTAATAAAATATTTTGAGGAATATGATCCTATATATATGTTAAATGCACTTTTATTATAATTCTAAATATATTAAAACTTTTTCTTATAAATAGAATGAAGTTATGCATTTTATTAACAGTTATGTATATATTAAAAAATAAAAATATCAAAAAAAAGATAACACTAATATATATTGTTAACAATGTTATCTTAATGATAAAGGAAAATAATTTCATTATATTTATTTCTCTTTTAGTTTCATATGTGATAAATAAATATTTCATCTTATATAATTAATTAAAAATGTTGTACATAAACAATATATTTACTGCTATAATTTAAAACTCAAAGCTTAAATTATTAAAAAAGAAATATAATTAATGATTTATCAAAACAGCATTTTAATAAATAATATTGTAACACACTATGTATTAGAAATAAAATATAACCCTTTAACAATTATATAAAATAATAATATATTAAAAAAATCCTAATTATACTAATTTATGGAAATAGTATTATTTGTCCAAATAAAAATTAATAAAAAAAAAAAAGGAAAAGAAAAAAATGATATAGTTAATTATACAAGGTACGAAAATATAAAAAAAATGTAAAATAAAACAAAATGCAGAAAGAGTCGAGACATACACATTTATTGAGCACTTATTATTTTTTTTTAATATATTTTTTTTCTGAAGACAACAATAATTAATATTTTCGTCCCTTTTTTATTTTAGATTTTCCTATAAAAAGTACAACTGAATTCATAATTATTCAGAAATATCATATATAAGTTAATATAAAATTAATTTCATATTTATACTGTAAAATTAATTATTAAAATTTCTTTAATAATTCATTATTTTGACATCAAAATAGTAATCATTTGTGTAACATAAGTAAAATTGTATATAACTTTATGGAGAATAAAATGATTAATGGTGAACATAACGCCAATTTATTAATTTAATTATAAATGAATAATTCTTTTTTTACTTTTAATATCTCTAATTTTAATCGAACGTATATTTTTTTTCTAAGGCATAATTTATGACTATATATATTGTGTTAAGATAAAATTTATAAAGCATTTATTCATATATACTAATGCTAATTATATCATATTTAGTAAAAATAAATTAGGAGAAATTGAGTGAAGCAAGTGTAGGCTTTATTATATATAATAGATATATTACATAATATATTCCTTTAAAAATGTTAATTTCTTCATTGAAAATGTTCAAAATTATAAAATTTAGCGTGATACTACGCTGCTATGCTAAGAAAATGTGAGTTAATTATACAACTATATATAATAAAAAAAGGAATAACAACTTATCTATGTGTAATTTACCATTAACTGTTTTATAGTAACAATTTATACCATTTTTCGTAAAATAAACAAACAAGAAAATTAATTCTAACACTAATTAAAATTTTATATTTGCATTAAAGTTAAAATATTAATAGATTAATAAATATATATCACATCTTTATACGCTTTACATAATAACTTTTTATAATAAAACATACTCTACTTCTTTTTAACGGAATACACATATATTACATGTTAAAAATTGCCTTGTAAATTTTAAAGATATCATTACATTTTTAGATATATCATTATTCTTATGATTATATTTTTTAAAAATAAAAAAAATAATATGTATATAATTAAAATATGACACTTCAGGATTTTAGTCAATAAGGAGAATATTTTTTATTACAGTATATAATAATAAAGAATACTTTTTACAACAGTAATATTGAACATCATTTCTGTAACAGTATATTTAATTAACAATACAATAAATATTATATACTGAAATAATTTATAAGAATTCACACAATAATGTATTTTTATTCAGCATTATTATTATTAAGTAGTGTAATATAAAATATTATTTACACATTAATGAAGAAGCTTTACTTAAATATGTAAGTGAATATATTGTGTTAGAATTTCTAATATATTTATATAATATGTGGTTATATACACAATAAGTAAGCACTTTTTATTCATTTTTTATAATGTTGTCATTTTTAAATAATTAATAAGATTTTTTGTGTGTTTTTATATAATTTTTCTATTTCTAAAAATAATATATTTTTTATAAAACACTTTTTGCACACAAATATATGTTTATATATTTGAAAAAAATACATTAGTTTAAATAATTTCTCTTTTTATTTACTTTCTGTGTGCTTTTTTCATAAAATAATTATAGTGTGACATATAACTTTCTTATGGTATTCTTTTCCAAAATATATGTATCAGGTTATATAACTATTAAAATTTTTTTTTATTATAATTAGAAAAACCAAATATTTTTACCATAATAACAATTTATATAAGATTTATTATATATGTATGTGTAGATAGAATAGTGAGAAAATATAATTAAGATGCTCCACTAATTAAAATTAGGAATAAGTATCATTGACCACAAAATATATTTCATTAACAAAAAAAACGCAATACATACATATTCTAATTTATTACATTTAATTATTTTAATTTATTTGTTCATAATATTCTTTTTAACTTTAAGGGATTCTGTGTAATAAATGAGAAATATTTCAAAAATATCATTACCATTATAAAATATTTTCTTTAAAATGATACATTTTAAAAGTTTATATTATATTATCTTTTGAAAACGAATATAATGTATCTTCTAATGTTCCTTAATACTATTAATTACTTTTTTTTAAAAAAAAAGGGTGAACAGTAAGATAAGTACACAATAGCTTATGCAATTTTTCTTATGTATTTTACCGAAATAATTTTATTGTACTATATAAAAGAGAAAAGTTTCTTTTTTTTTTTCTGAAATATATTAGTTTATTTGTTATACGTCATAGCAAATAATATTATATTAATATATTTTCTAAATATATTGTGTACATAGAGCTATTAATACTATCATATTATATTCTGTAATATTAATAATGGAGATTTATTTTATATTTACAATTTTATTTATATTTAAAGAAATCAAAAACTAAGAATAATTTTATAAATGATATTTTTACTTATATTTTATAAGTTCTGTGATTAGTTTTTGATTATATCTTTTAACTGAAATATAAAATTCTGGAATTTTCCTTTAACAATGGTAACATCATTTTTTTACTGAGAGATATTGTCAATAGTTTAACCCTGTTTTAATATTCCCATATTATTTCATTACAATGACAAATACGCCCATAAAAAAAAGTATGTTATTTCATATTTTTCCGCATTGAATATATAGACTATAACTCTAAATGAACTTCCATCAAAAAAATTTGGTAATATATGGAACGAAGAAATATGTTACGATGAAGTTAATAATATTATTACTCATAAAAAAGGCACAGGAGATGCTTATAAATGGTTAACGAATTTTGGCAAAAAGTTTAAGATTAACTTAGAAAAGCATCAAGTTAATATTAATGATAATACACTTGAAAAACGATGTAGAGATTTGTATTACATAATATATGATATACTATACCAACTTAAGAATTTGGAACATTATGAATATAGTACATATAATACTATTAAAGAAACCATAAAAGTTTATATTCGTTCAGCATTTATAAACATAGGTTATGCGAGCTGTCTTCCAGATTCAATTAATGAAGCCGATTACGAGTATGCCAATGTAAAAGATAAGAAATATATTGATGATTTTTGTGAAGATATTACCTATATAGAAAAAAGCGTAAACCAAATTAATAGTAGTCATGAGTGCAATGAAATAAAAGTGTATTTGGAAGAGGAGTTCAATAAGCGTAATCAAACATATAACCTCAAAAAAGAATTATACGCAAAAATTTTAGAGTATTATAAGAAGAATAATTTTGATTCTCTTAAAGATATTATAGCACAGATTAAATGCACTACGGGTGAAAATGTTCAGGAAAAGGAACTTTTAGATGATCCAGAAACCCCAGTGGATTCTTCCCATTGGCACAGTATCGTAGCACCTGTTCTTTCGCTTTGGGGATTTTTATTAATATTTATTTTTCTATACAAAGTAATAATAAATTTAACGTTAAATATAATAATATCTTTTGAAAAAATACAAAAATTCTGATCGTCAGTTAGTGTTCTCATAAGACTAAAATATTTTTAATACATAATTTTTATTCTCTAAATTAGGCAACGCCATTTAGATCTTGGTTTGATAGAAAAATACGAAAAAAAATAATATATTCGAATAACGAAAATGATGAAGTATCGCATAAAATATTCGAAGAATCGTGTGAGTATCCACAGACAAATCCATATAATGATGAATACAATGTATTATACAATTCAGTAGCAGACACCTAATAAAATTGCAATAAGTATCATCAATTAAATATATTGTGTAATATAAAAAACAGATTAACCGTACTAATGATCTAATTCAATAAAGATAAATACTGAAGGTATATAGATAAATGTATTATCACAAAACGTATTTAAAAAAAAAAAAAAAAAATTTATGCGAAATATCAGAAATGTGTGTTTTTTCAACCTATTTTTGTAAAAATATAAAATTTAGAAAATTCTATTCAACAATTTGTTAACGTAAAAATGTTATATAATGCATTTAAAAATTATTCTAGCATATTTTATAGACATGTTATGATGTGGAAATCGATTGAGACATTATTTATATTTAATTACTGGGAAGTTTCTATTTAACGTAGTTATTATATACTTATTAGATAAATACGTTAAATAAAAATTGTGCATACATAAATTTAGTAAGAAAATGAAAATAAATGTATATTTATATTATTATAGAATATTAAGGTGAATATATACAATTGGTTATATTCCTAATTTTTATATTTTTCTTTAGGAATTGTATAAAGAAAACCGATTATATCAATAGTAACTTTATTAATATTGTAAATATGAATAGAAATGTTATATAAAAATGAATTATACATTAAAATATATAAAAGGAGAATCTCTAAAAATATGTAAAAAAAATATATAAGTATTTAAATATAATAATACATAAACAGAAGTAGATATGCTTTTAATGCACATTTTAATTAAAACATATTCCTATATAAATAATTAATTAGTTTTAAAAAATGGCTTTAGTGATTGAAAAACAAAGATTTCATAAAAAATGAAAGCAAACAAAGAGGAAAATTTTCTATGATAAATATAAATGTTGCACATAAAATGAAAAATAAAAATAATATAAGGGAAATATCATAGTATTTAAAAATAAATAGAATAATTTAATAATTAAATTAATACTATATGAAACTATAGGAAATGTAAATCATTTAAAAAAAGTAATGTATATTGCATAGATATTTCTTTGTATGGCATTATATAATTCGTATTGCATTTTATATTTCGTATTATTTATAATATATAATTGAAGAATACAGACAAAAAAAAAAAAATTAATATAAATAAAACTGAAAATAATGATGTTTTAAAAAAATAAAAATTATTTTCCTTCTAAATATGAGATTTTGCGTGATCTTATATTTGTAAAAACTATAAAATTATATATTTTTTATAACTAAAAATATCATTAAAATGGATTTACATATATTTAAGCATTTCAGAAGATAAAGAGAAATACAACCCTAATATATTAATAGTAATCATTTATTATGATTTTTTAAATATTATATGAAAGTATACCTATATACATATTTTTTGATATGAATGTTAATATGATTAATATAGTTTTAACATTCCTTTATAGCGTATGCGCAATTTATGCGACTACTAAAAGTTTTTATTTTATGATTCATTTATGGAAAACATGTATGTAATAATCTAAATAAAGTTACATATGTATTACGATAAAAGAATTTTCGAAAAAATAATTCTAATATATACAAATCAAAGAAATTTATATATATACATAATTTTAATATATTATCATATTAAACATAATCATTTCTTTGTTAGAGATAAATAACATACGTAATAAATATATATTTTGTGTTTATTGTATATTATGCTTAATATTCAAATTCAATAGAATTATAATGTGCACATATATTACATATGTTATTATATTTAAAAAAATTTTTTTTATTTTTCTTAATATTTAAACTAAATTATCTTTTATTATCTTAAATATTATTTTCCCTAGGTACAATTAGTTATATCCTTTAATTATTTTAATACATTTAAATTCATTAAAATAAATATTCTATATTTAATATAATGATAAATATTTTTTAGCATAATAACCTAATTTCTTTATATTTTATGTAAAAATGGAGATTACTAGAGCACATAGCTTTAATTATACAATGTAAATACTTTGGAAAATAATAATGAAAATAAAATAATCCTTATTAAAAGCTATTTTTATCATTTATATTTCATCTATTATTCGTGATAAAATTAATAATTCTAAGAAAATTCTTAATTAATTTATAATAATAAAAAAAATTATTAAAATTCACTTATTCACTTGTTACAGCAACACATATACATTTATAATTCCTAATACCGATTAAGATGAACTACTAAATATGTGAAATTTATATATGAAAACTAATTAATTCTTTATGTAAAATAATTTATTATTTCCTTTATAAAAAATAAAATAATATTAAAATGTAATATAAAAATAATAATTTTAGATGTATTAAGGAAAAAATGAATTAATGTTACAATATATATTAAAAATTGTAAATAAGTACATTATGTTTAATTGTTTCATTCTTATTATAAGAAATATATAACATTTTTATAATGAAATAATTTTTCCATATTATATTTTTTTTTATAATATTGTTTTTTATTTAAAGTAAAATCTATCCAATTTGAATTTTGCATTTTTATACTTTTAGAAATATATGGGATGCACTAAATAAATATTGCTATTGTAAATATAAACATAAAAAAAAAGATTTTGTTCTATTAGAGATTTATATTCATGCTTAATATTTTTATGGATAATAATAATATACATCAATAAATTATTTCTTTTTATTACATATTTATATATATATGTTTTTAGTAATGTGTATATTACTATTTGTTTTTCATTATGTAAACATTATACAATGACAGTGAAAAAAGATGAAAATGTACATTTTAATATTTATATAATAAATTTTGAATTATTATAGTTTTAATAACATGTAAATGATATGCAAAAAAGTACTGTATTATGCAAATACATTTGGGTATCATGTTATATTCTAATAATTTTTTTAATTTTTAGTATGAATTATGTGAAGAATTTCCATTATACCTTAGCATAGAAGCTTCATTACATACGAAAAAGGAAGAATTAGAAAAATTTAATGAGAAATGTAAATTGATTGAGAACGATTATACAGGAATACTCAATGAAAGTAAAGACATTTGCGCAAAATTCAAATATATGGCTACTCCGTTTGTTAATGTCACTGAGTCAAATAACTCCGAAATTGCTAATGTTTTCTTGTTCTTGAACTTTTGGTTAAATTATCAGTTAAAGGATAATCAAAAATCTACTATTTCAGCAAAACATTTTTACGATAATTTAAAGAGGAAGGACCCTGATTTTGACAAGGAAAATAAATTAATTGACAGAATACATGTTATAGAAGAAAAATACTTAAATAAGCTTGTAATGTTATACAATTTATACAAGAATTATAATGAAGTTAAAGCTATAATTGATGACATTAAACAACCTAAAAAAAACTGTTCAAATTACCCTGAACAATGCATACGGCTGTTTGAAGAAGCTAATAGAAATTGTTCATCCGATAATATAAATTTTTGTAGAGCATTACGAACATTTAAAACAAAATATGAATATATGTTTAAAGACACTGAATACGAAAAATGTAAACTCCATAAAGCTTTAACACTGACAAATTATGAAGAACCAGAAGATTTAGATTCGTTTGAAGATTTAGATGCAGATCCAGGGGACCAAGCAATTAATGCTCATATTAGAAATATAATAGTAGTTTTCTTTACAGCATTAAGTTTCTTCTTTATTTTTTTAGTTTTATATAAGATTAATAAAAATTTAATTTAAAAATATAAATACTATAAGAAGCTTTAATGAATGTTTTATATATAAAATTACTATACTGAGAAAAAAATATTTTAATATATGATTTATATTCTGTATTTATTAGGCCACACCATTTGGGATATATTTTCGCCGTCAAATAAGGAGGGTGAAAGAAAAATGGACAAATCTAGAATATGTTAATGATAATAAATCGATATTCCATAATACTGAATATCAGCCATTAAATGAAAATAGTAATGAACTACGTATACCATATTATTGAGGGAATTTATAAATAGAAATTAATAATTGAAAATATCGCGCCTGGATAGTTAATATAAATTAAATCATATATCAATATTTGCATAATTATATTGATATATATACGAAACAAAAATACTATTATAATGTAATTATAATATATATACTACAAAAAAAATATATAACATATAAATTCATTGTAATATGAATATAGGAATTCCATATTAACTAAAAAATATGCAATTCATGCAACTAATTAGGAATATAATGAACATACAAGAAATTACAAGAACATTAATAAAACTACAATAATATTTTATAATCCAACATAATAGAGCTAAAAGGAAAATATGTTATAATACCCATATTGATATTATTTCTATGAAAATTCGTAAATAAGAAGGAAAACTACTATTGAACGTTCTTCATAATTTATGTATCCTAATATTAATTCAAATAAAAAAAGAAAAATTTTCATGTACTTGTGAAACCAATGACATATGTGAACTATCACATGGATTAAGAATAGCATTTACGATATAAAAAGAAAATAAATTTAAACAAATAAAATTTAATATTCATCTAGAAGTAGTAGTGTAAAATACATATAATAAGCTCTTATACATTTTAATAGCTATATTTCTTTGGATTCATAATTTTCTACATAGAATAATATCTATATGATATGAAAGATAGTACAATAATACGTATTATTAAAATAGAATAGAACTTCTAATTCTTATATATGTTATATGTTATATGTTAGCGTGCTTTTGAATATAATATAATATTTATTATGTAAAAAATCCCCCCAAATAATGTAATAATAACATTAGTATGCACTATATGCTTTCTTACTTTTTCTGTTATACTTTTTACTATAATATCTCTCAAAAAACAGTGGAAATACTGAAATGATTATCTCGATAAAATATAAATATACTCAATATATTAGATAATGTTTAAAAAAAAATTTAAGTATTTTCCATGAAAATAATATATTCAAAAAATATAGAGATTTTCATACTTTAATTTTTCGTGAATTAATATATTACAATTTAGCAATTTTTTTATGAAAAAAAAAATATGCATATTAAGTCTCAAACGGAATTTATATATTTTATTAAGGATGATATTATATTTCCACATTATTTTAAAAAGAGTATAAATACTGTTTATAATTTTCACATATTACATACATTTTATATGTATTTCTTTTTAATATTTTCTATATTCTTGTGTTCTGTGGTTTAAAAATGACATTTTGTGCTTTTTTCCATATTTTCTATATATATAATAATATTTTATTTTCATACATTTTTATTTATATATGTTATTATTTTTAATATGAATCATATGTATTTTACCTATTTCACTTTTGAAATTGTAAATTATTATACTAGTAGTATATGTTGTAATAAATAGTTATGGAAGAAATTTTTTTGAATTATAAAATTAAGAATATCTCTTTTATTATTTTGTAATTATTTTTTCATTAAGAATGTTATATCTGTAATAAATAATTATTTGTATAACGTATTTTATTACGGTTCTATTCATAAACCTCATTTATTTACATCAAAGTTAGTTTTTGCAAATACACGGAAAATTCAAATAATTAGCATGCATACATGAATACTTCGAAAATTTTAATATAATTTAAATAGAATTATACGGAATAAGTTCTTTTTATAGCATCAAGTAAGTATTTACATAATGTAAAATTATATATTTTATTAAAATACATATAGTTATCAACATTAAACAATTTAATGATTTTAAAGAAATATAAAATAAAAGCACATTTCTTAATATATATATACAATAATATTACTATTTTACATCATTTAAAAATACTATTATAATCATTTTCTTGTTATATATAATTGAGTAAAACTTCTTAGACACGTGCATATAATTGATATTTATATCTATTTTTTGAAGTAATATTGTTATGATTAAAAATATTATTCTTATGGTAAAACAATTTGCATACTATTTTTCAGTAATAAGTATATATTATAGTAATATTACTACGAAATTTTTTTTATAAAGTCAATATATTTTTAAAAACAATACATATTTTATATGCTGATAATATTACCCTATTGGATACAATGGAAAACTCTGCTAAAAAATATACTTATTTCTTATAATTTAAGGATATGAAAACATAGGATCAGTATGAATTACTGAAAAAATAGTACTATAATATTTTTAATATTTATATATATTGTATTATTTAAATTTTTTATCCTTTTTTTAAATAAAATATAATAAACATTCCGTGTAATTTTATTATTAGGCATATATATATAATAGTTTATCTCCGCTTATAATATATCCTTTAATGTTCATTTGACAAATATAAGTATAAATTCGTAAATAATTATAATATTAAAGGCTCATTTGATAAATTTAATTGCATTAATATTGGAAAAGTATATTTAAAATTTGTTGAAAAATCATGTGAGCAACTTTTTAAAAATTTAAATAAATTACGTAATAGTACTTATATATATAGCAATGATAATTTGCTGTATTTCAACTACTATATTCATAAGGGGCTTATGCATTAAGAAACTATATTTTTTTAATGCGTTACTTTTTTATAAAACCATAAGAGTAGAAGATAAGAATTATGTAGTTGATGACATGCGATTTTGACATATAAAAAGCATTAATGAATATTAGGTAAAAAATATTTATAAACTAATTGATCTACATGATAATAAAAAAATTTGAACGTTCTAAATTATTACCTATTAGTGATCGTTGTAATTACGCTAAAAAGTGCTCTTAGTTGTATATATATCTTAAGGACCCATTTTATATGTATGGTCTTTATACATTTTTTAATAAGATAGTGGCATATAAAGAAAAATGTGATATAGAAGTGCAGTTTTTAACGTGTACCAATGTATTGAAAACATAATCATACATTAAAAACTATTATATGAGATTTTTTGTATTTACACCAATTTCTACAACAATAATAACTATAATTTTATTTATTTTGTATGATGTTAATTAAAATAAATATATTAATGTTGTAATAAACTCTGAACATTACAATAGCATAAAAAATATCTATTATAGAAATATTATACAGTGAAATATGTAACTTTTTTTTAACTTTATTTTAATCAATATAAAAGACAGTTATTTAAAAAAATAAGAACTATAAAAATAATGTTAAATTATTCAATGCACGGAACTCAACGATTGATGAAAGCATATAAAACAAATTATACAACTGTGCATAATAGTTCATACAATGTATGATATCATTTTTATGCAATTTCTAATATATATATAGTGCAGCATAATACCTTACTTTTTTCGAAATGTATAAGGTAAAACATAATTCATTTGAAAAATTAATATAAAATATTGTAACATCGAAAAAATCGAAATTATAATTTTCTTAAGTATAAAGCAAATTCTTAAAAGGAAACATAAAAATAACATTAAATTAGAGCGTAAAAATTAAAATATCCTTTTTTCATGTTAAGATAATAAATTGTAATATAAATAAAAATCTAGAAAAATATAAAATTTATACATGAAAAATATATAAGAAATTATTTATTATGGCTAACAAAAGCAATAATAATAAAACATTTTCACTTTTATAGGAAAAGACATTACTGTTAACATTAAACAGATACACCTAGATAAGTTCTATTACATAATATACAGTACCACATATATATGTATTTATAAAACCTAAACGATAATTAAAAATTTTTTCTTAAAGATGAAATATTAAGGAATTATGAAAAAATTAATTTATGATTCGAAAGAAAAATTACTACCAAATGAAATATGTTTTTTAAAAGTTCATTTTCTGCAATAAAGATGAAAATATATTTTATAACATATAATTGGATTCATTATATTTATTAGTTACATATATTTAAGTATATACATAAAGAAAAAAAAAAAAAACATACTAATTAAATAATAATGTGGAAAATAATAATACATAAGACGTGTGAATATGTTACACACCTTATTTACTGGAAATCACATTAAAATGCTTTCATAAGAATATGAAAATAAGAACCATTTAATATACTGGTGTTAAAAATTCATTTTTATATATTTTTTTCTTATATTTTTTTCCTTACAATTATTTATAGTTTTAAGGATTTACATGAATTTATAGAAAAAAATAATATCCTATAATTTGTAAAATAAATTTTAGTAAACATAATTCAATATAAAATATTTTGGTGTCTCTTATATTTAATATATATTTCCATATATAGTTACTTATTAATACATATACATTTGTTTAATTAATATTAATTATTATCTTAAAATTTTTTCACAACATAATTGACTCGTAATAATGTTAAATTCATATATTTATAACCACAGTAATATATGAGAAATAATATCTACAATTATTCCATGGTATAACTTGCCGTACAGCATTTTAATTAGTAATGTTATTATATATATTAGTTTATTAAAAAAATAACTATCTTTGCATTTTAGATTATATTCTACAAATATAATTTATGATACATTGAATATAGCAATATATATCTATTTTGTATTTCTACGCTATATGCATTTTTGAATTTATAATATATTTATGTTTTTATGTATATATTAAAATGTTTTATTTGTTCAATTATTTAAATAATACATTCTTTTTAATATATTTCTTTGGAGTTTACATCTAGTACTCAATTAGTAACCTCTTTTATGCGTGTTATTATATTATAATAATTTTAACGATCTAAGCTTGAAACATGAAGCTCATGAGGAATAATATGATAAATTATACCCTTCATTATGAGTATCTGTATAAAAAGGTTCATAATTCTGTTCTAATATATTGTCATTTTTGTCTTCGTTTAGAATATTTTTACTTATTGTTCTATTTAATATTCGATTATTTAACCAAGATCCTAGTGATGTATGCTATATGATATAAGAAAAACGTATGCGAACAATTACAATATTATTACATGAATAGAAATTTATTAATTTTTTTGTGTAAATTATCTTTTATATATCTATAATTATACTATATTTATTTTACCTTATGTAAAAAAAAGGAAATGACTGAAACACCCACAAGTGGAAAAAAAGCCGATAGAAAAGTATCTCTACCGGAGAGTTTAGAATGAGAAGTTGACCCTTCTGCAACTTCTGATAATGAGTTATGTGCAGTAGTACAACTAATTAGATTTGGTATTTCATCAAAAGCGTAATTTTCTGAAACGTCGTAATATTTTAATATTTCGGAATATTTTGGTATATTAGATCTATCTATATCTTTAAGCTCTAAGGATTCGATTTGCATATAAGTCTTAATATCATTACAATGAGAACTTTTGTTTACTTGTTCAAGTTTACTTTTAATATAAGTAATATTTTGAAGAAAATCATCAAGTTTCTTCATATTGTCTACATTAGAATAATCATTTTCTGAAATCATCGAACAATTATCATAGCCATAAACACCTAAAGACGTAACAAAATTGTCAATAGTATCACCAATAAATTTATAAGATCCTCTATTATTTTTCGACTGTTCAATATATTTTTTTTATAGCAACCAGGGAATATATGTAATCTCTACAACGCTTATCACCATTGATTGTAGAACCTTCGTTCGTATATGTTTTTAAATAACCTTCCGAATAATTCATAAATTGGCCTATCCATTCATTGGCAGCTGATGGGTCTTGATCATTAATAATAATCATTTCAATTTCATCAAATTTTATACATTTATGTACTTCTTCATAATACGTTTTTGAGGGAAGATTATCTTTGGTTATTTCCTAAATATTAAACATAAATAAATATTATAGTATATATATAGATATACTGAAATGTGTATATTCTGTACCCTATGAGTAAAATAAATGTATTAATGTATATATATATTAAAAGATCATAATCTGTAATTATACTTCTGCCATGTGTAAAGAAAGTGTCACTAATTTTATATAATTATTTTAAAAAAAATATATATGATTATGATGCTCTAATATAACAAAAAAAATAATTATATAGTACATATTATAATATGTATTTTCTTATTATATATTTAAAGGTAAGGATACTTCTTCGTTTACGAAATATCTATTCTTTTTTTTTAATACACGTAGTAACTATATTAGTTATCCTCATATGTTTAAAATATTTATAAAATGAAAAATTAAAATTAAAATAAAAACTATAAATACATAAAAATATAATAAATATGATATTTTCTTAATTATCATAGTTTATATGTACAAATATATTATGTATAAAACAAATTAAGCTTTATATAAAAATATAAATTTTTTATCATTTGGGGTTTTTTCAAAAAGAAAACCTCATTTTAATAATAAGAATAATTAGAGAAATACATATATACCTACATTTTTTTAATAATTAATTATCAAAATACTTAAGGAATTATATATCCTTTAATATGTTAATACTTTTTATTATTTTATTAAAGATATAAAAAAATATATGAATAATTGAATGTTCGCAAAATAATATATATTGAAAAAATTATATATAAAACAAAAAGATATAATATATTATAATATTTATTATTATACCTATTTCTTTTTTTGTTATGTAATAGAGAAATATATATTACATTTATTTTAGGGTATCCATATTTTAAGAGGAATGATGCACTTACATATGTTCTTTCCACTATCTCTACATATATGAACACAAGTATTTTAATTTTTTCTCATGTAATCGTTAATTAGATTAATTTAATTATATAAAATATACTTTTATTAATACATTATATGATAGAAAATAGTAATTATTAAATTAAAAACTTCAAAAATGCATAAGACAATTAAATGGGTCATAAGCATATGCGATAAGAAACAAATATGGTATAGGTTACAAATAATTAGTATGAATTCATAAATTTAAAATATAATTACATGGACATAATTACATACTAGTAATATGTATCATTTATAGGTGATGTAAGAGAATATTTTAGAATGTTAGCTTTTTCCATTTTACGTATATTCATATTAAAAAATAATATTTATTTTAGCACTTCATTTATGATTTTGAAAACTTTCTTTAGTATTGTTCGATTATTTGACATCACCTAATTCCATAATTCATATTATTATTTATTTAAGAATATGTATATATAATACATAAATTATTAATATATGAATAATCGATGTAACTATTAAATTTGAAAAAAAAAGAAAATAAAGAGAAAAGTTTATTTAGCAGTACTAATAGATGGATTGATTTCTTTACTATAATAATTAATAATATTTATTATAGGATTTAGAAATTATTATTTTATTTAATATTTTCTATTGTTTTTACAAAAATTGTTTATTCTTCTATTTTTCTTTATTATATTTTAACTTAATGTGAAATATTGTTAAAACGTTCGTATTTTACTTTAATATTTATTACATAGTTTAACTTTTCTCAGTAACATTTGTTCCACGTTATATATATAGAGTACATTACTTCTGATTACTCTTATATAGTATAGTTATTCACCATGCTTTCTCCTTTTTTGTATTTTGCTTTTTAACTTAGTTATGTAATCTAAAAATATACTTACATTTATATAAGAATTCCCTTTTAAAAATTTACCAATAAGAAAGTAATAATTTTAAACATTTCTCTAGATTATATTTACAATTTTTTCCTTTTTTTATATATTTGGTTTTCCATGATTTTAGTCTCATTTTTTATATAATATTTTATAATAATTTTATATTTTTTACATTTTATATAACAAAGTTTTACTTGATACTTCTAATCTCTTTTTAATTTTGTTTGCATCGGATTTATGGCACAGGATTAAATCCTATGTATCTATTATAAGTTTCCATTATCATATTTATACATACGTTTCAAACGATTATATATGACTTTATCATTATTATCACGTAGTATTCATTTCTTCTTTAATATACTAAAATATAAAGAATATACATGAGTACAGAATAAGAAATTTGTAAAAAAATATATAATGTATCTATTACATTTTTTTAAAATAAATAAAATTTGTTGACAACATATGTCTAATATTATTGTACAATACTCATATTTAAATAGACTTCTTTTATGTATATTTTCGCAGAAGGGAGAAAGTGCACATTATAAGCAAAATTTAAAAATTAGATGAAATTGCTGCGCTGTACTTTGAAGACTTAGTTACTTTAACCATTAAGGGATTATGATACATTGAGGAATTCTGATTTTGTATATTTGTTCTTGATTTTACTTTAATAAATATAACATTATATTTTTCGTGGTTTTGTATTTTTTTGAAATACAAAATTTTGCATCAGACTGAATTATTCTAGAACTCTTTTTTTTATCATTAATTTATGGTAGTATTATTATCTTGACAAAAACAGATATAATTATATATTAACAAATATAAACAGAAATAAGAAAATTCTAGAAAATATATAATATATGATATTATGTAATTTATATTTCCATTCAATTTAATGCATAATTTTATATAATCGTAAAAGAAATATTTAGTGTAATACTAGTCATAATGTTCTAATTATAAAATACACTATGTTTAGGAAATAATATAACTATAATACAAATAGATTTGTAATAATCTATATTTCTTGTATAAGCATATTTTGCTTTTGTTTCCTTATGCATTATTAACTAAATTATAATATTTGAAACTAATTAAAAGTAAGAACCTTCTACATGTAATTACTTTGTAAAAGTGGAAATAATACATGATATTGCACACACCAAATAAAAATAAATAATATTATATAAAATGTATGTTATTAAAGTTTTAATTCAAGTTAGTTATGAAAAAGAAAAAATTTTAATTTATTATTTTTACAGAACAGTATTTTTGTAATTATTCAACAGATATAAAAAGAAATAATACCATATATAAATGCATAAATATAATTTATTTAATACAAATGATTAAGCATAATTCGATATGTTTTTTAATATATAAACTCATTTTCGTACCATTTATAAGAATCCACATTTTACAATAATCCTTTCGACTTATAGTTTAATATTTTACTTTCATTATTATAAGAATTAAATATGTTTATCAGTTTTGATACATTTTTAAAGATTACTCTATGTTATCTTCATATTAATGCTAAAATTCAAAAATGCTGGATTAAGGAATGTTTACCAATTAAATATTAACACATGTTCACATATTAATAGATAATAAAGAAAAAATATATTGGTAATATTACTGAAATTTTTTACATATGAATTTTTATATGCAAATAAGTGTTAGAATTTTGATTGATTCTAGAGAATTCTAATAAAATACTACTTATATCAGGACATAAAAATGTATGTAATCATTTCTTTAAAAAATGAGATTCCGTATCCATTGTTTCAATATTGTACTACCAGTAAAGTATAAAAGAAATGTTATTTCTACTCTAATGTTGCAACGGATATTTCTTTTTTGTATCATATTTTTAGTTAGAGAGAAGTTCTTAATTAATATTAACATATATGCTCAATTATGTAAAATCGTTTTAGGAATATGCATAGGCACCTTATTGTCTAATTACTTCGAATTCCTCTATTAACTTTGATTTATCATGTAAAAAATTGATAATGCATGTTTTTGCACAATTTTGAATTTATTTAATTCATTATCTGTTATAGTTCCAATTAAATTATTTAATGAAATTTAATATTATGAATTAATAAAGCACTAGTTAAAAAAATAATTAGAAAGAACTAAGTAAAAATGTATCTTTGGTGCAAAAGATATTTACCATAAATTGATAAATATAGATTAACATACTGATAAACATAAAAAAGCGTAAGGAAATATCACGTAAGATTAGTAATTATGATCGTATATGTTCCATAACTTATATGCTTAATATAATATATATTTAAATAAAATAAACACAGAAGACAAATCTCATTGTATAGTATACGCAGAAGAATTTTGAAACGTGTAATATATATATAAATGTAATAGGTGTATCTTCTAATAAAAAGTTGAATACTTTTTGTAGAAAAACATATAATGTTATACAATATTTTGTACGTATAGATATATAATTTGCATGCAATAATATTATAAGAATTTCTTAAATAAAAGGGGTAAATTAAAACGCTTCCTAATAAAGTACACCACAATCTCAATAGGATACGCATGCATACGCTTCTTACATGCATGCGCTAATAACATAGATCATATTTTCTCTAAAAGGTGGTAATATCCTCAGAATGTTTTATTTCTAAACTTTGTCAGATATAAATATACGTATAAGAAAAGTAAAATTACATAGAAAAACTCATATGTTATAAAAATGAAGAGTACAACAGAACAATAATTTAACGAAAAGAGAAACAAAATATAAGTAATATTATTACTTTTTATATTAACTTATCCTTGAAAACAATGATTTAATAAAAATAATTAGAAATTATCTAAAAGAATTGGTTGAATAAACTCTTAAATAAATAAAAATATAATGTATTCCTAGTATTAAATGAAATATAATGAATATTACAGAAAGTATAAGGGTAAATACAAGCGTGAACAGGGGCATATATATATTTAGTAATAAGTTACAATCAAAAACGTAAAGAGAAGGTTTAATATAATAAAACATGGTAAAACGAATAAATTGATAAAAATATATGTAAGAAATTAATATTATGATTTCATTATTATTAATACTATTATATTATTGAAAATTTATAACTATATATATTACTATTCCATTCATATAATTTGCATATTTTGATACAAATTTATGCTTTTTAAAAGAATAAATAAAAGGAACATATCGATACTATTATAATTTTAAAAGTTATGCAATAAAAGAACATTAAAAACACGTTATTTATATATTATTCATAGAAAAAATTTAGTGTTTATTATTAATAATTTAGAACAAACTGTTATAAAAAATTAATGCTATTTGTTTTCCTGAATATAATAATACATGAAAAAATAAATAGAGATTAAAATAAATTATTATAAGAGAAATATGTAAGTATAAATTTACTAAATAAAAATTTAATCTTACTAATATTTTTATATATGATCCGCAATCATTAATATATTAGCATTATATCCCATTTTCTTATTGTTTAATCATATAACATATAAATTATTAGCGCGTTAAATAATGTATTTTGGTATTTAATTATTTTTATAATTATAAAGAATATATAAAAATATATATTAAGGAAAATATAGTTATAGTAAAAAATAAATATGGAATAAAGAGAAAAGGGAGAGATACTGAGAAAATATTATATGTAATTTTTATTTTTAAATTACTATAGCTTCATAAATAAAAATTTTATTGTAATCGTTAATGGTATTTATAAAACAGGAAATTACTCTATAGTATTATTGTTCAAAAAATTAATTTGCCTTTCTTAATATTAAAGTATCAGTTAAAATTTACATGCTCTAACTTTTGTAATTCGAACTTAAATATTTTTATCTTTTAAAAAAAATATAGATATAAAATATTGCTTTATATACAATTAAAAGAAGAAAAAAAGTACACTTATAATAAAAATAAATTGTGCATTACATGAATAGCATGCTTTTAATTTATCCCATGGTTGAATGAAATACACATAGTTTCATTAATAATAATGTATAATTATGTATATAAAATATTATATTTATTTTAAAATGAAAAATAATAACACGAATTATTCATTTCTTTTGTATACTACGATTTTACTGACATAATTGTTTTTATAAATAATTAGATTTTTCTCATTTCACATATTTCTGCAACTATATAAGCCGATAAAAATGACAGGAGAAGTGCGTTTATGCATTTTTTTTTATGGACTTTTATATACAACTATTTAAATGTGCTGTTGTTAATAAAATATAATAATAATTTTTTTATAACTTATTTTCTTTTATTTTAACATTTCACTTTTTCTTGTTAATTTTTAGTATGATGAATTGGATAGTTTACCTTCAAGATTATCTTATTATTATTTTGATAGATTTTCCGGTTACACAGAAAACAATGATGAAGAAAGCTACTGGAGTTTTATTGAGAGATGGTTTCCTATATATCAAAGTATTTCTAGCATTTCTGAAACATTATTAAAGGGTTTTCGATACGCAACTTATATGAAAAATTCTAGATTTTCTTATGAGGAACGTTGGGATTATTTATACTTTTGGATGGGTGATAAAATATTTCATGTTATAGAAGATGCTTCAATTTTATCCGGGGTTAGAGATATATATGATGATGTAAGGAAGAAATTTGATAAGAGTTATCATAACACCTATGAAAAATCTGAAATTACAGTGGAGAATTTTAAAACCTTGAAACTTATGTATGATTATTCCCAAGATTATGATACCATTGAAAATAAAATTAAGACAAATAATTTTCAATGCAATACAAAAAGTAAAAATTACATCGAAGATGGATATAAAGCATATAAACAGTTAAAAGATATTTGTCCAACTAGTAATGAAGATTATTGCAAAATATTTAATTCTATTAAAACATTATATATTAAAAAAGAATTATCAGAATTAATATGTTCAGAAGTTACTTCTCCATCAATGCATGCTAATGGGGACAGATAATCATCTGCAAGTTCATCATTAGAAGTACGTAATGGTCAAGGAACTGGAGAATTAGATATGGGTAAGGGAAAATCTTTAAGAGGAGCGGATAGAAGTGAATCCCATTCTGCATTAGAATCTGTTGACGGGACATTGCCACATGGAACTTCTCATTTACCCATGGCAGTTACCTTTCCACTTTTGGGAACCTTACTCATTTTCTTCATTTCATATAAAGTAAATTTAAATACCATATGGAATTAAAAAAAATTCAAAATTTTTATCACTTCATTGTGTTACATACTATTTCTTAATAAAAAATATATATATATATTTTTATATTTTTCATTTTATATTAGTTTACACCTATCGGTTCTTGGTTTCTCCATCGAAAGCGCAAGGTGAAAACATCTTATGATAATATGAATGAAGAAACACATAACTTTACATTACCTACTTCAGAATTTGAAGAAGGTCATTTTAACGACAAAAAATATAATTTATCATTTTATTCTGTAAATGATCCCTAATTATAATTCTCTATAAATGATTAATTTGAAAAACGAATGAGCTCATAGAAAATTAATATTATAAACCTAATAAGATATAAAATGAGAACATATTACAAATATAACATAATTTACAAACAACGATAAAACAAAAATGAAATATAAAAAATGTTTAACATAATATAAAAATGGATGTGTTGCATTTACATGGAAACTCAGAAATGTGTTCTATTAATCAGGTAATTAAAAAACTATATAAAATTTTCACATTAATTATATAAGCAAAATAGTTTAACAAGAATAATTAATATTAGTTAAGAAGACACAGATATACTTAATTAATGGTAAAAAATTAGACAGCTGTTACTCTTTAAAATAATATGTATGAATGAAATGTATCATAAAAAATTCATACAAATATATAAGTATAGATATATAATATAAGCAAAAGAATATAAGAGTATATTTTGTGTTACAAATGCAAAATCAACAAGAAAATCTTATAATTTCCATTGTAATAAAGAGCTAAAATATAAGTAATATTATTTACACGACGAATACAATATTTTCAGAAATTTCTTAAATTACGTGAAAAGTAATTGAAAAGGATATTCTGAAAACCGAAAATATATCACAAAATGAATTGCAGATATAACTTAATAACATATTTTATTATATTTACATGATAAATATTCATGCATGATTGATATGATACACATTTTCTCTTAGGAAGCACCGAATAAGTACAAACTATATAATTAATGATATACTTTAACATATAATTAAATTCCACTAACATAATGTGTTATGACATGTTTCATTGAATGTGTGAGAATTCATTAAAATGAAATAATGATAAACATGTAGAAATATTTTAACTACGATTATCTTGTAAAATATTACTTTATGAAGTTTACATATTTGAAACATTCACGTAACAAAATGCAATGATAAGCAATTAAGTAAAAATAGAATGCAGATTCACCAGTAATTTTATGTTACATTATATATTAAAAGTACTAAATTCCCTAATTACTCCTAATATATAAAAACATATTATAAACAATTATTATGTCAATTTGTACATCAATGCAAATTAATTCCTTTAAATAGTAAATCTTTTTATTTCTTTTTATTATAATATATATAATACCAATAAATTATTACCCTAAAATCTATAAAATTTGTGAGCTAATGTAAATATTCTGTATTTATAGAACGTAATATATTAATAATAGAAAATGTAATAAAAACAGCACAATAGTGTTAATTTCTCTTTATATATAAACCCCATTAATAATAATAGTGTTTTTTAATAAATTTCATTATAAATTATTTCTTATTTCAAAGCATGCATAATATTAAATTTTTAAATATATTATAATTTAAGAAATGCATGTACAGTTTAACTTATAGAATGATAAATATATGTAAAAACTAAAATAAAAAATTAACTTAAATATTTATCTTTCTTGTATATAAAATCACAAAAAAGCGTAAATTTATTCCACATATATGTATTAATAGTATGAATAATATTTCTTTTTTTTATATAAAAATTAATTGTTAGTATATGTCTTAACAATGAATACATGTTAATCATTGAGAAATAATAATATGTTCATATGATATGGACAGCCTATGAAACTGTTAATAATAATTAATTATATGTATTTCTAAAAAAGGTATAAGTATATTTAAGTAATATATCCTAGATTATAGAGAAAGTTGTTTCTCTGTATCACAAAATTATTGTTGAAAAAATAAGCGCATAATTTGTGAGAATTCATATAACTCGTATTATAAAATGAATTACAAAAAAATATATATAAATATTATTATTTATTACATTTCCATAAACATGCAAGTAATATGTATTATAAACTGAAAAATATTTTAACTACTATAATAATTATTTATAAATATATAATTATAATTACTGTTTTGCGCTTTCCATTTCAATAAAAATCATTCAATTTTTTAATTTATTCGCTTGAAAACTTCATTTTTTTTTCTTGTCTTTAATTTGAATTTAAATATAAATATAAATATATTATGAGATTATTGTGTATGTTATATTTAATGAAAAGAAAAAATTGAATAAAAAATTACAGGAAAATATGTTTTAACTTTATGTAATTATTTTTGTAATTACATATATATATGTATGAACATATGGTATTTAAATTTATCTGATAATTACTAACAATAGTTGTATTTGTAAACAAATTTAAATTTATAATTAGAATATTTTATTAATTATACAAGCACTGAAACATATCACGTTAATGATTGTAACCGTAAATTATGTAACATCGTTAGAAAATAACAATACTATATAGATGCCATATAATTTAGTTCTTAAATTGTCGCATAAAAATTCAAGTAGCAAAAGTGTGAGGAATAATTCATAATAGAGTGCCATGTAACATATTTATTAATGTTATCCTGTTATTTACGTATCCTTTTCCTATAAAGAATAAATTTTTTTTTGTATATAATTAAAGTATGATCAATTTTAACTTTTTAGTATGGCTTGATTAGTAGCTAAGGTGATAATGTAATATTATCAAATATAATAATTCCCATATCAAGTGGACAATTTTTCCAATATTTTGTAAAACGCAGTATATATAATAATATACATATATGTTATGTATAATATATACTTGAAGCGCAAAAAATGTATCATTACAATATATATAATTATATGTAATAAAAATGTATGTATCATGACTGATATTAGCAAATACTATTAAACAAATCTAATTAAATGATTACTTATGGAGATGAATCCTAAATTCAGTTTTTATTCTTGTAAAATTTTTGTACTATCATATTAATTAAATAATACTTTTATTTTTTTTTGTTCTCATATTTAATTATATCGATTATAAATAAAAAAAGTAATATTTAATAATAAACCTGATACAGTGTTATCATATAATTTATTTAAATAATATTTTTGCGATATTTTCAATTATATTGTTCACATTTATTCCTAATTTAAAACATCGATATATAGACCATGCAGGATTTTATTAAGAAGTATTTTTTAGGATGTTATAAAATTTACTAATATTTAATTAATATTTTTGATTTTCTTAAAAAGTATATTTTTATTCTGTAAGTATATTTTATTTATTATAGGTAGGCAATGTATTTAAAAGTATTTATTATGCGCAAATTATATTTAGTATTATGAATTTTCACTTATAGTAGTAATTTAATTGATGAATTCTTATTTTCCAATTGAATATGTTTACTTCTTATATAATATGCTTATTTATATTTTAAAGTATTAAATTAGTCATTTATTATTTTGGTACACAAAGTAAAAATTTTTAAAATAATTATTCTCTATATTTTATATTTTATGTAATAGCAGAATACTGAAAATTCATAAACAAGGAAGTAAACTTTATTTTATATAAAAAAATACCATATAAACATATTTATTGATAAAAATATTAAAAAATATTATAATAAAAAAATAAATTAATATTATATTGAATTGTTGTTATTACAATTATTATCGTTCATATATGTATTAATATAATTATTCCTTAGAACTATCCGAATTCGCTTCACGTTTTCTTAAAGAACAATTACATAAATGAAATAAAAGAAAAAAATATACTAATAATTTATATGAACACATAACATTCATAATATTCAGTGAGAGTTTAAAAATTGTGATCTAATTATAACTGCTTTTAAATAATAAATTATTTTTTCTAACTATTGCATTTAACTATAAATTTTATATATTTCTTTTTTATACATTTATGCTGTGTATATTATTTTTATATAAAATATTTTAGTTTATCCATTAATAATTTTATAATATATAATAAACATATCAATCTAAATATTAATACATCTACAAAGAAAAACCCATTAAAAATATGATTTAGAGTTAATAATAGTTAATAATTACAAAATGGAACACATAATAAATTGGGTATGTTATATAAATGTGAATGTATTTGACAATATATGGACCACACATCTATTAAAGTTAAAAAAAACAAATATACATTATAAAATGATATATATACTTTTTAGTTGTAACCTATATTCATATATTATTTTAAGGTTATACTTTTTATATAATGATGAATATTGTTAAAACATATATTTTACTAAGATAAGAAATAGACTATAATTAATATAATTTTAAAAAATGTATAATAATATTATGGAGCATAACAAATTTATTTGAAGCGTTAATTAAAATATATCATATTCTTTCTTTAATTATCCTTTTATTACATAGTGAAAAAATATAGAGTAAAATATAAATAATTTCAAAATAAAGGAAAAATATTATGCAAATAATGTAATATAACACATATAATTTTTTTAAATAAATATATTACAAAAAATACAACAAATTATATTTTATTAATGAATATTTACTTATGTAAAAATACATTTTTTTTATTTTTTAATATGATAATGATAATAATTATTATTTTTCTGAATGTAAAATGTTGAAATATTTTGAGAAACTAAAACTAATTTACATTTTATTTTATGAAGCATATATCTTGTATTCATAATAAGTATAATTGTTATCTCTATTATTTCTTGTAGTTACACAATGAAATAATTTGCAGGTGTTATTTTATAACATGCTATCTCGGTAAAAATGTATATTTACGCTTTTTTATTTTTCTTTAATTTTAATTAAAAATTATAACATAGATTATAAAAAGAAATGAATTACATATAATAAATATGTTTATATTAATGAAATGAGGAAAACAGAATAAAATGAAGTAATGTATATTTTATTATTTCCTATAATGGTACATTTGTCTAATAATATTTTTATCTTTTAATACATTTATATTCATACAATTTTTATAATTACACAGAAACTTAAGTGATATAATATTCTATTTTATTTTCTAATTCATTATTTACTAACAGATGTGTATCATTTTATTACGAACACTGATATATTAAACCAAATGTATTATAATGGAAAAATAATTTATTATATATTTTCAATTAAAATGAGATTATTATAATTACATAATTATATATTTTGAAATAATTATTTACAGAATGAATAAGACTAATAGAAAAAACTTTATTGTAGTTCTTTTTCATTACAATTATTTAAGTTATGCGATAATAACTTTAAATTTATATTTAAAGAAATTCAAACTTAATTTTTACATCAGTATATAGAATTGTACATCTTTCACATTTATTTTTTTTAATGTTTACTTTATATATCTTTTACATATATATCAAAATTAGTGGTACTTTATATATAAGGAACTGATTAAAGAATTATTTATCTGAAAAATGAACACATCTTTACTGCTATAAACGATTGATAATATTATACAAATTAAATAACTTCTCTTATAATTAGGACTTATAACAGTGTTTTTTCCTTAAAAAAAAATATATTTGATGTAATGTATATACGAGAAACATTACTTAATATAAATAACGAATAATTGCTTCGTAATGTAGATATAAATATAAAAATACTTCATCCACTCCCAAATAGCATTATGTGTTATTTAAATTTTTTAGTATAATATAATTTACATATATTTTATATATATAACACGCATAAGGAACAATACTATTATAATATATATTATGAATTGCATAAATAATTCATATTAAAAAAATTTTATATACATTTTGAAATAATAATATTCAACATTTATGTTCACATAATAAGTATTTTTAGTTTTTTTTTTGTTATTTCTTACATATTAATATCCTTAAAAATACCTTTTTATATATTTCCTAAATAAAATATCTTATTTTTTACGATCATCCTTATAAATGACAAATGTACTATTTTACTCATTAACCTTTTTATATTTTAGATAAATAGTCGTGTTATATCATGATTGAGTGCATAATGTTGTAAGTATATTTTATTTGAATGCGTTATACATATTTTTTTCATTTTTTTTATTTAGACGTTTAACGTGGAAGATCTTCCTTCCAAAACACATTATAAGGAGTTGCAGGAAATTATAAAATATGATGATATTATTGAATATGTTACTAACGAAATGAAAGATAACGCAATTAAGTGGTTGCAAAATTTTGACACATATGCAAAGAATTATTTAAGTAAATATCCATTTGAAAGTACCAAAGATAATCCTAATAAGCGTTGTAGAGACTTGGTTCATACGCTAAAAGATATTAAAAAAAAGATTAATGAATTGGAAGATAGTACCGACTACAAAGAAATTGAAGAAAACATTAATACTTTCACTGATTCATTCTCGATTCGTAATTATGATGACTGTTCTATGGTTTTGAATAATGAGGATATTCTAATGGAAAATAAGAACATTGATGACGCATGTGAAGATATAATTTTTGTTAAAGATAATATTTGCAGAATTAACGACAGTATACAATGCGAAGAAATTAAAAGTTATTTTGAGAAAATAGATAAAATAATTAGCGCAGTATACACCGTACCTAGTGGAGAATACTATGAAATATTAAAACTTTATGATTTTCATACCTATGATAGTTTCAAAAGCATATTACAACAAATTACATGTTCTCCCTGTGAAAGTAGTTTTTATTCACGAGGATTACAAGGGGGAAATACACCATCTCCATCTTCTCTTACAAAAATTTCAGTATCAATTGTTCTTTTAATATTTGGAATTTCACTCATATGTTTCTTACTTTACACGGTAAAAAAAAACTACTAATCAAAAACAGAAATATAGCATGAAGAATTAAACAACGTTCTTACATAGAAGAAAATATATGTAATATTAGGTTATTTGTAAATACATATTTTTCTGTTTTTGAAATAGCGTTCTCCCCTTGGACGTTGGTTTGATACGAGAGTACTCAAAAAAGAAAAAGGTAGGAATAACTTTATTGATGAAATAACTAGCGAATTGGAAGAAGATTCATCTGAGTGGTCGTATACAAACTCTTCCAATATAGGGTATAATATGAATTAACATTATTCAGTAGGTTCCTAATTTCTTCGTTATACAAAATATAAATTTAATGATAATAACAGTTATAAATAAAATACATTTTTTGGAATCCTGGTTATATTATATAAAAGGAATCACTAAAACCAAATAAATAATGTACTGCTCTTGATATATAATTATATTAGTACAAATGCATTAGGAAGTAATTAATAAATAATTTTTCTAATATATAGTATATTAAAACACAAATTAACAAGATATTCACATATTTAAAAAAATTGAATATGATAAAACAATTTATTAATAAAACTAAAAAGGATTTTTAAAAAAAATATAATGTAAGATTAAATTATTAACCATAAATATAGTGTTAATGTACGAGTTTAACACATTAGTTTAAACAATTTTTGTATTAATAAATACAATACACTGCATATATGAATAACTCGGGAGAATAATTACATACGAAAAATCATGAATGGCAAAAAAAAAAATATATACAATAAGATTTTTTCTTTTATTTATTTAAATGTCTAATATAGACTTTTTGCTTCTATTTATATAAAATACGTATCAAATTTAAAGGGATTATAAAAATAATGAATATATACATTAGAAGGCTAATACAGTAGTGTAACTCATAAAATAGGGAATAAATTAAAATGGAGAAATACTGTTAAAATGCCATAATAAACACAAATGTATAGAAAAATAACGAAAAGATATCATATAACAATTTAAATCATATTATATTGGATATATTTTAAGAATTATTGATATGTAATAAATAAAATTGTATACAAAAGTATATGCACAATATCCTTAGCATTTTGACAGTTTAATAATAAATACTTAAAATTTTATACTAATAAAGAAAAATGGAAACATTCCTACTGTATATATATATTATTGTTTAATTAAAGGTAATTTAAAGAATTACACATATATTTGAATAGAATACACAAAAGTATTAACTACATTTTGGCCTGTATACAAAAAGATATTTCAAAAGTGTTGTGATTTGGATTAAGCAAGATTTGTCATAAACAGGAAGTACATGACAAAGGTTACAACTACTAAATAGTATAGAAATTATTAACTACATATCATTGAATTAAAAATTATTACATTTTATGTAATTTATATATATCTTTTAATGTTATAATAAACGTTCATATATGTTTGGAATTTATCTGGGAGAGTATTATTACGACAGTGATATCACAAACATTTTTTGTACGAAATTTGAGTTGTAAAATATATAATAGAAAAGTTAAAATATACCTTATAATAAAATAAATTCTTTGGTATAATTCAAAATTCTTATAATAATAACAAAAAACAAAGAAAATTATTTTAAATTTTGATTGCAGTTTTTAGCACAGCATAACTAAATAACGTCATTTCCATTAAATTTATTGCACAAAATTAATAAAATATTTATTATACAATAGATATTGCAGATTTATTATAATATAATATTATTATCAACATTCAATATATTTTTGGTCTCACAGGAAGCATATTATATATGTTAGAAATTAAAAATTACACTACATGTTACAACTTGATAGACGTTTCTTTTGCATATACGAAGATCAGCAAGCACATATTTTAGTATGCATAAAATAAAAAGTATATAATAAAACAATTTTATAAATAGTTTTCTACTTCTTATTATGTGAATTATAGAATGAAAATTTGTTTTTCAGTATATTTCTATTTCCTCTAACTTTATTAAAAATTGATATAAAAAAATAATATTATTTTATATTAATATATTATAATTTAATATAAAAAGGAAAAAGAATATATATATGAAACGTTAAACATATAACTAATACTAATATAATAATTAATCCTTTTGGTACTGCCAAAAATTAAAATACGTGCATGTATATATCCAATTATTTGTGTTTTCTGTATATTCTTAATATTTTAAAATGAATTGCACTAACATGACAAATGAATATGTAATATACAAACTGATATAATACGTTTTCTTTTCTTTATATTATCCATCTTTTCAATAAGAAGTATAGTAATATGTAGTTAATTTTAAAGTGAAAAATATATCAGTATAATTTAATAATTATATTTTAAAATATATCATATGTTTAATACGACATAAAAAATATTATGTTTGACACTTTTATGAATATGGTAAGTCATGCAGTTTAAAGTATTTTTTACGTCAAATGAATTGAAACTTATCACAAATTTCACTTTAATTCAAAACTATTAATATGTTCTTTTAATTATATCTAACCGTTATCATTTAGGAATACCTAAATTACAAGGCAAATTCAACACTAAAATATTATTTGTGTTCTTAATAAACTTTGATTATATCATTAAATGTGTATAAAATACTACATATACCAAAAAGAACATGCATATAATAATATAAAACTTATTATGTTATACATATTTTTAATCTTGTTTATTTTAACAATCCTCCTGAAATAATATATAACATTATATTTTCTGATGCTCCAATACGTGACTTCCAACTTAAGAGTGTAACGAAATTAATAGTTTTATATAATTGTGGTAATATTAGAGAATTTTTTAATGATATTTCCCTTGTTTTTTTATGGTTATCTTTTATGAATTTTTTTATAAGTACTGGTATCATTTATATATTTAAATTATTATAAGTAAATATTAGGATGCCAATTACAACAAAAGATGCATCTTCATTCTAATAATATAATGCTATTTTTTTAAGTATTAAAATGTTATTTTATTTTCGAATTAATAATTATTTTCATTTATTGATATAAGAAAAAGATTTGTGTGTTATTAACCTTTGTTAAGTCAAAATTGAATAACTTTTCTTATTTACACTTCAAAATAAATAAGTAATTTATAGTTAATTAAACATGTAAGTTACATTCTATTATGATGAATGCGTTTTAATTATTTTTATTTCTTATGTAATTAACAAAACATTGCTAATTTCTGTATATTCTTTTATTTTTTTTTCTGATGCATATTTTATTTTATAGTAATACGCAATATACTTCTATTTTAAGGTTTTATTTCTATACTTTTGTCATTTTAATCGGTGTATAAATTGTATATTTACATATATATAGTTTAAGTTTTATTCGTTTTCTTTTTAATTATTAATTGTTTCACATATATCTTCGACGTTATATACACTTTAACTTCTATAATGTTGACAAAAGTATTAAACAAAAAATTATTATGTCATACATGATATAATAAAATTTACACTTTTCTGTTTCACATATAATATAATTTAATTTTTATGACTTCTGTAATTTGCAGTAATTAATTATTATCTTTATTTTATGTTCTCTTTCTATTATTCGAATCGTTCAAACTCATGAAAAAAATAATTGATGAAAGAATTCATTTCATAAAAAAACAATAATGTTAATAATATATTAATTATGTTTACGTCATAACTATAAAGCATTATTCTAAAAAAAACTATTCAATATGTACTAGTACTTTTACATATAAGGAAAATACTTCCTTTCTAATTTTACATAACAAAGCGCAAATAGGAAAAAAACATTTTTATGCATTTAAAATATTTTATTATATTTTTTTAATTTCTACATATTATAGCAAATTTTTTCTTTCCTTAAAAATGGTTTTCCACAAAATGTTTAATAGAATGTATAATAATTTACTTCAAAATAATATAAATAAAAAAAACTGTATATTACGCATATACCATAAAATAGCAGAAAAGTAAAAACTTAATTTCATTATATGTTAAAATGGTGAGAATGGAAAATTTAACAATCTCTTTGTGTAAATGGTAATTAATACAATGCAAGTACATGCAAAACAAAAAAATAAGCAAAAATATATTTATTCTTAATATTTTGAAAAGGAATTTATTAATAATAAAAGTCATATTATAATTTGCAATATTTCCATTTTATTAATACTAGTAAGCAATATGTCTTTCTTATTAGTACAAAAAAAGAATATAAAACATTATAATTTTAGAGAACATTATATAGGATATGTAAAATTATATAATTATAAAATTCATAAGAAATTTATATTTGTAAAAAAAAATTTATTAATTTACATAGGAAATGATCTAATCTATAAGTGACAATATAAAGATTCTAATTGTACCCCTTAATAAATTATATAAATATAAATTATAATATTTAAATTTACACAACAATAAGCGTTATGATATTATGTATAATTAACGTAACTATAAAACAAACTTTTTTAATTATTATTTTATAATATTAGATATTTTATTGAATTTTACCACGTATTTTATATTTCTAATATTAATTTTATTCTTTTACAAAATATTAAATTTTTATATCATAAAATAATAATTTCGTAAAATTTAGCAACTACGCCATATTTAAAGCATAGATCTTAGTATTCGTTTATATATTCTCTTTTAATTTTTATTTCATATCATAATATACTAAAAAAATATAAACTTTTTTTAGTATTCTTCAGATATTGTATAACAGGGTCCTTAAATTTTTAATTCATTTAGCATGTCTATGAATTACAAAGCTGATTTTATAAAATTGGCAGAAAAAGTACATCTACATTTATTATTATAACGTTATATTTATAGATTTTTCTTTTTATGATATATTTACAGTTATACATAATCATGAAACATTTTGATACTTTATAAGAAACATTTTATATAAAAATATTTTTTTCTCTTGTTATTTTTCAAAATGAAACCTTAAAAAGGTCTCCATATTACACATTATATGAAACATTAGACGCTCAAGTTAAAGCAGTAAACCCTAAAAATGATTTTGAACTCAATGAATATAGTTATTTTATTTAAAAAAAAAAAATTTATATTGTATAATTTATTATATTATTTTTTTGATTTAGTATACTACCACCACACAATCCAGTTCAAGCGGTGCACATTCTGCATCGGCTTCTGATGGTGGTTCCAGGCAGGAAAAGATTTATCCTTGTAAGTAATTCAATAATTTAAATGAAATTTGTAAATTCAAATCATATAACACTTGTAAACAAATTGAAAGAAATCTAAATAAATTATCTAACATTCACCATGGAAATGAACGGAAAAAATATTTTATGCATTACATATACTACGATTATGAAAACATAAATAATATGTTTACATCTAACTGAGAAAAATCATGTGCAAATGATACTATTAAAAAATTTAAGAATTTAACGACCAGTATTAATAATGGTTATATAGAGTATAAATGTCAATATGATTTATATTACGATACCTTCACTGAATACAAATAAATATTAGAAAAAAAAATTTTATACGATTATTTTAATAGTCACGAATGTATTAAAGAAATGGTAAATAATTGAGCTAAAGAAAAATTTGAAGAATATAAAGATTACCTTACATCTATAATTAAACTATATGATCTACGTAAGGAAGACCAATGCTATGATCCTGAGTTTGTTTATTGGGATAACTAGTGTGATGAATATTTTAAAATTGAACATAAATACAACCCGCTATTGCTGTTATCTGAACTAAAAAAAAAAAAAAGTCGCAATTTTATTAAGATGGCTGAAGCGGAAACTACACCTGAAGTCTCAAACACTTCCGAAAGTTGAACATCAATAAATAATATATCATAAGTAAAATTAAAATGCCATAAAGAGTCTACCCCTAATGAAAAAATATTGGATAGACTGGTATGTGAAGATAAACAGACGGATGATATTCCAAAACGTGAAGTGAACATTTCATCGGTATTCCCATTTTATGAGATTACCTACAGTGCTATTTTTACACTTCTGGGAATATTTTTCATGTGTTTTCTTCTTTATAATGTATATGTCCTGTTAAATATATGAATATATTTTGTTATGTTTATCATGTAATTTTTTTAAAGGTATATATTTAAAAAATAAATATATTATATATATATTATAATAAACTTTTTTTAAATAGTTCTCACCCTTTGGATCCGGGTTATACTAAAAGAAGCAAAGGTAAAAAGAAAAAGTTTATAATTTTCTTGTAGATAATGCAAATGATCCCTTAAGCTATTCTAAGAAATGGATGAATTTGAATAAGAACGAAAAAAAATTACGTATATCTTACTATCAAAAATAAATATATTTCTATGCAATTTACATAAAAAAAGAACTATATTAGATTACAGTCGATAACAACACTCCTAATTTTTTTTATGTGCAATATATTTCAGTAAAAAGCAAAAAAGACAAATTTTATTATCACTATTGTCATAAAACCTATATTAATTGCCTTCCTATATATAATTAAGTTTTATGTTTCAAATAAATAAATAATTATGTAACTAAATAACTATAATTATTTCTAATACGTTTATTATTCATATAACTGTCAGAATTTAAACTTTATTTTATCTTTCATACTATATTTTAACTTTGGCATATTTGATAAGTATAAACGTAATCATATTTAAGAGAATGTTATTCCTTAATAATATTATCTGTAAAAGTAATCTAAAGTGTTATCCAGATGTTAAGAAGCATAAGACACATAGTGATTTATTATATATTTTCTGCCTCTTCAAATTTAACATAATATATAATAATTAACAAACATTCATATATGACTATAATGCATTTTATTAATGAAGCACTTTTAAAAAAAAAAAATAAATGTTCTCATTAAAAATTTGCTTTTCTATTATTACAAACACTTTTACTAAGCATTCTGTATTTACATATTAAAAAATTCATTTATATATGTTATTATAAAAGTTATATCCTTGATAGGAACAATTCATAAGAATAATTTATTTTTTGGATACGCATTCGCAATTAAAGAATTATTATTGTTAAATAACCAGTAAAACAAATACATATAATATGTTATTTATTTTAATAAATATATATTGGCTATTTCTGTATTCTTGCACTTCCATGGAAATATATGTATGTTTCCTGATAAATATATTTTTTTATTTTGTATACAATTTAAAATATTCAAATGATATATATTAATAAAAGGATATTATATCTAATTATTAACATGTTACTTTATATAAATGGAATGTTGTAAAATGTAAAGCAATAATTGTATTCACCATTTATGTATAAAAATTTTGCATGCATGCATTAATATTGCAAAGTATTCAATTTTAAAAAGATAATCTTTATAAAATTTAAAATTAATAATAATAAATATTTTAATAATATTCTATAAATTTTGAAAATACATTTATATAGAGAAAATGTGACAAGATAATGATGCGTATAATGTAAAAATTATGCATTATAAATACAAGAAAATTAAAAATTGCATGAATAGTAAAGTTAATTCACAAATGTAAATCTGGGCCATAGTGAATTACATTTTATTAAATAATGAATAGTACATTATATTTAAATTCATAAATTAACATCTTATTAATGTACATAATGTAATAATGATTACTCACTAATAATAATAATAATAATAATTATTATTATTATTATTATTAAGAAAATAGTGAAATGTAACGCTTTATGTTAACTAGAATATACACATTATAATAAAATAAAAAAATTCTAAAAAAATTAAAAAAAAAAAAAAACCTACTGATATATATTTATTTATTATATATGTAAATATTATTATCAAAGTTTACCTTTTCTTAATTTACGAATGTATTATTCTTATAATCACAAAACATTTATCTGAATACTCTCACACACATAAGAATGTAAATAAAGTATTAATAGAAAATCCTAACAAATTATTTTGGAAATATTGTGAACGATATACTACTACTATATTATTAAAACTTTTGCTTTCTATGTATTTTTTTTTTTTTTTTTACAAATCGCTTATTCTCACTATAGTAAGTTTCTCAGTATGCAAATTCATATTACAAATAATCTATCTTTTAAGTGTTTAATAAAAGAAAAATACAAATATACATGAAATAAAAATTTATTCATTTTTATCGAGAATTACATTAGGCACTGTAATACAAAAAAACAAATATATATTAAAGGGATGCCGTAATTACAATAATTGTTTTGTAATTGAAGTGCTATAACTATATATACAATAAGGAGATTATAGTATATTATAAATTATTTGTAAATTATATCGCACCATTTATTTAAAAGTGATAAAATAATTTAATTATTTTTTTAATAACATGTATATATTCGAAAAAGATGAAATAGAGAGATATTGGCATAATAATTTATATATAGTCCAAAGCATTTAAGAGTTTACGAATGTGTAGACCATGGAATAATTAATTATTATTTATTTTTATTTAGAAGTATAGAAATATTGAAGCATATATTTACTATTGTAACATATCAATATATTTCCCCGTGGAGATAAGTAACACTGTTTTAGAATGTAATAATAAATTTAAATTTCTATTGATGATCACAATATTATTAAGCAATATAATTAATAATTTTAATTAAAGGAAAAAGATTGAATCAAAATTAATTCATTATTTAATATGATAATATTTGTGTAAAATATAGTAAATATTTGTATTGAACGATATTAAAAATTTTTTTCAGAAGTGCATGCAAAATTATATTCAATTTTATATAAGAGTAATTTTCTGTATATTTATTGAAAAATAATATGTTTTACAAAAAAATAAAACAAAAAATGTAAAGAAATATAATTATGCATACGTAAAAAATTTACATAGTACGCAATGTAAATTACATTTAAAAATATGTACGACATATGATTCTTTCTGTAATTCTTTTCAATAAATAAATTTCTTAGTATACGTATAACTATAGTGTAAAAATTTTTTTACTATATGATTTACCATATTTTAATGTTAATATATATAATTTTATGTAAAATTAATTGAAAAAAATCAATATATGTTAACATTACATTCTTATTTTTTGCCAAGCATAAAAGTAAAAATCTCCAGAATTACAAAACACTTTAAGAATGGCGGAAAAAGTATATTATAATTTTTTATGTAAATGTCCATTTTTACTCATACGCTATCTTAAAATGTAGTTTATCTAATTATGGATAGAATATTCTTCTTATGATGACAAATTTATTACATATTACCTTATTATTATGAATTATCAGGAATATGTTATGCCTTACCTATTTTCAACTAAGAATTATGAAAAATTAGATGACTGGTATTATGATTATCGTGATGAAAGTAAATGTAGTGAATTTGAAAAACAATTAAAAGATTATAAGGGAATTAAAGAATTTTGCTTGAATCTTACAGGAATATTAAAAAGGTTCAACGATCTAGGAATCGAATCCTTATATAATGAAGATCGATGCGAAGTTATTAATTACTGGATATATGACTACATACATAATAAACTTCCTAGCATGAATGGAAATGATACTATTTCCACAACTCTAGGTAAACTTTATGAATATTGGTATAAATTTGATGGTCATGATAATTGTGCCATTGACCCAATTCTAAATGTAGAGCTTTACCATAAAAAAACCAAAAAACTATATGATTATGTTCTAGATTATGATACTATTAAGAGTTATGTTGAAGATAGCAATTATTCATGTAGTAAAACATTTAATGATTATATTGAAGAAGGATTTAATACATATGACCAAATAAGAACAGAATGTTTACTTCCCTCTGATAAACCATATTGCAAATTAATACAGAATATTCAAAAAATTCAGGAAAAGAACAATCTATTAAAATTAACATGTCCTAAAGTAATAGATGACAAAACGTATTCTGCAGAACAAAAAAAGTTGTTACAAAGAAAAGGAGAAGATACGTTGCAAGAAGGAACATCAGAATACCAAGATACAGGAGAGGGGGAATTCGGACAAATACATCATCTTGGTTCTAGTGCAATTCATAGATCTCCAAGTGAAGAATCTTCCTCATTGAATTTAGCCTTGGGAGTTCTACCAGTTTTGGGAATTTCCTTAATTCTGTTCATTTTTTATAAAGTAAAAATGAAAATAATTTATAAAAATAAGAATATTTTACTTAAATAAAGAAATTTATTTATATTAAAATGTGATGCTTATAAAGACACCTAAACATTTCTTACATTTCCCATTCGCTATTAGTTTACGCCATTCGGTCCCTCGTTATTTGGTCGTTATATTAAGAACAAAATAAATCCCTCTAATATAAACGAAGACGAAGAATCGATTGAGGAAATATTAGATAATACATATGAACCGTACAATACAAATTCACTTACCACTGGACACCAAATAGGTTATAATCCTTTATGATAAATTTTTTGATAAAAGAGTACAGGGTAAAAATAATAATAGTGCATTCTATAAAAAAATGCAAAAATGCGCTTATGCATTATTAATATTATTATTGCGAAATATACACAAAGATAAATAATTTTATACATATTAGAAAATAATTGTTTTTTTTAATACAAAGAAGTAATATGAACTAAAAATTTTTTATAGTTATGCTGTAAACTGTAATAAAAAGAAAAATAAAAAAACAAAGCATTCAGATATATATTATATAAGAATATTGAAAAAATAAATACACAAATATAAGTAGGAATAAAAATATAATGTGCTAAATGAAAATCATTTATAACTCTCATATGAAAAAATATAAGTGCCAAATTCGGAAATAAAATGACATATACTTAAAAGAGTATAATGCACACTAACATAATATAAAGTAGTACATTATTACAGAATATTATTGATTGAGTTCACAAATTCCTAAATTATACTTAAACGATTATCTTATATAGAATAATAAGAATTCTAAAGAAACGTTAAAAAAAGAGACTTACACAATGGTTCACATATTCATTTGTAAACTTAAAGCAGTTAACTCCTAAACATAATGTTTAATGATGCTCATTTCTATACTGAAAATATGTAGTTTTGTAGGCAAATTTTTTATTTAATTATACATAACTAATTAACCCCAAATATATGCAAATATATTTAGTACGAAAATTAAATAGATAACTAAAAGAATATTCTTTAAAGTAGAAAATGCATATATATTCTGTTCCTTCATAATTATATTAGAAATTTCATTAATATATGATATCTGATTATAATTCTGATTAAATATTTTTATTTAACTTAAAATTAATAGTACGTATAAAATATATAATGAATAATTCGAGAAAAGCAAAATTACACAAGAAATATAGGTCGTAGACATAGCACTACTTCATTCTGAAGAATATATTTAAGGAATATAATAATATGTGAAAGATTACTGTTTAATGGACAATACATAACTTTTTATTATTAAAGTATATTCTAAGAGTTATAAAATGTTAGAAATTATTTTTAATATTTAATGACACATGGATAAATATATTTAGAAGTTCAATTTAAAGATAATTCTACCAGAAGTTAAGTTTTACGAAGAATGAAACATCCAATATAAAGGATGTTATAATTAAAATTATATTTATCCATTTTGCTGTTATTTAATCAAGATATGTTTTACATTTATGGAAAATAGTGATGATTGCATGGTACCATTGTAATAATAATAATAAACTCTTAATATAAATAAAAGAAAAAGGATAAAATGGTAATGCATGCAAATAATTTTTTTACTATTATATTTATTAAAAAATGAAATCTTATAAAATATACTATTATTTATGAATTTTCATAAATATAGAGATGTTATAATAATTCATAATTAAAAAAATTAATCTTCAAATAACATTCTAATATTAAGAATTATATAACAATAAAATTATAGAAAAACATCAAATGTCACATAATATGAAGAATATAGTAAATAATATTAATTAGGCTTATATTAATATATTATATAACAACGGTAGAATATATATTTTTTTTCACATAAATAATTAAGAAAAAATTTGCATAATGCATATTTCTTTTTACTAGTAATTATTCTTTAAGTATATTTTTCTTTATTATGCCTAATTATAAAACTAAAGAAAATTATTCACTTTAGCCTTTTTTTATAAATTTTATTCATTTCACAATATTGTATATTATATTATTCTTTCTTTAAAAGTTATAAATAATTTATTATATTTTCTTACTCATAGATCTGCTTCTTCTAATTTTTTTCTAGGTTAAATTAATTTTTATTTAAATACTTTATCCTTCCTATAAGTTTTGTAAATTACCTTAGCATTCGCAAGAGCTAATTAAATAATGATTGTTCTGTATTAATTATTTTATACAAGAATTAATGCATGTTAATAGATTAAATAATTATATTATTTCTGTTTCATAAAAAATATGATATTTCTTTATTTATTAATCCCTCTGAGCTCTCCTAACGCATGGTATAAGCATGATGATGCTGATATATTCTTCTAATAAAATATTCTTTATAAAAATACCCCTCCAATAATTTCATAGGATTTTTAACATAAAAAATAATTAATTCAAAAGAAATTCAATTATGATATTGTTTTATTCATGATAATAAATTATAGTATAGTATTTATAAAAATAATAAGAAATATTTTACTATAAGCGTTGGCCATGCATATGTAAAACAGAAAGGTATTCTCATTTTTTGCAAAAATTTAAAAAATGGTGAATACTCAACAGAAAATATATAATTATTTAATATATAAGTAATATAATTAAATAAATAAATATAATATAAATATTTAGGAAAAAACATAATTTTTATTTTTACTGTACAAAATATAATAAATATGTAAAGGCGGTGATCCTATATAATAAATGGTAGTGATGCAATAAAACACATAAAAAAAGTTACCATATGTTAGTTTTACCTGAAACAGTATAATTATATAATATATATTACCTTTAAAAGTAACAGATGAGGTATATAATTATGAATGCACTAAAATATTTGAAACATATATATATTGTGGAAATTAGTAATTGTATTAATAAACAAAAGGAATACTATATATGTACTAATAACATATCATTAATTTGAAATGCATTGTAAAATATTAATAAATGATAAAACGGTAAATATTAACTTTTAATAATTTTTCATAAAAATAATTAAACTGTAATTTGTAACAGCATAAATGTATTTGTATAAACGCTTTGTAAAAGGTACAATTAAAAAAATAAAAAATAGTACATACAAGGCCGCTAGTACTGAAAAAATTTAAATTACAAATATATAACATAAAAAAAGTGTAAACAATATTTTAGAATGTAAAATGGTATAATGAACAAAAAAAAAAAAAAAAAGGTAGAAAACAGAAACCTTATACAAAATAATATGAAAAAATAAAATTAAAAGGAATTCATAGATTCAGTTCAAATGTAATATGATTTCTACCATTACTATATTATAATGCATACAAGATACATATATATAATATAATATTTAGTTCATAATTTTTTACAGAACTTTTTATATTAAACAATAATTATCCTTTAAAAAGTAATGAGGATCATGCATAGGTGTATTAAATATAGCATAATAATAAATTATTTAGTTATATATTTTGGATCCGAAAAAATAATGCATACATATATATAAGCAATAGTAGTATGAATATTTATCATTTATTATTTATTATTTATAAAATACGTTTATACTTTTTTAATGAATTATAATATAATTAATTTGTTTTATATTAAAACGATAGTACGAAATAAAAAGATTAATGTAAAATAACGAACTAAACTTTTTTTTCGCTCATTTTTCAACATCCTAATATAAAGGAAAAAAGTGTTTTGTACAATTTAGTTATACACTGCTATTTTATTTTATATGAATCACATATATATACTCTATTCGTAATTTTCTTTTTATAAAAACCATTCTCAATTTCATAATAAAATAATTCTTATTTTATCATTTTTCCGAATAAATATTTATTTTATGTGAATACACACTTAATGAATTAGCTAAATTTAGAATACTCATATTAGAATTTATTTATAGCATTATAAATATTTACTGTTTGCCTATGATCAATTTACTGTATATATTTGTTATAGCAGTGACCGATTGAAATAAGGTATATATAAGAGAGGGAGAATTATTTTGTTTTTTACCTTAAAATTAAACAAATACATTTATCTTTATGCTATTAAGAACATTACAATGATATTTTTATTTTATAATACTTCTTTGCATAATTAGTAAATTTTCATCATTGTTATATATATTAATCGTTATGTAGTATAATTTAATAAATTGTGATTATATATAATAAATTAAGTAGTTATGATGTGTTATGTGAAAAAGTAAGAGCATTTTTTTTTAATATAAATGATTCTCTTTTTTTGTGAATTATACTTTTATAAGAGTTATAAATTATTTAGAATGTAAATTTCTGAATTATAAATGAAAATTATCCCTTTTTTACTTAAATTTTGGTAATATTATTTTTATTATATATAAAATTAATAAGAAAAAAGTATATATATGTATTCTGAAATTTATTTTTTAATGAAAAGGATACAAATTATTATAATTATAATTATTATTATGATTCTACTAATATGCTTAATTTTTAATATTAACTTGTAGAGTATTATTAATAACAAAAATTAAATCAAGTCAATATCACATTAATATATTTTCATGTCCTTCATAAAATAAAGGATATGTATATGGGTGTTGAAATAGAGACACATATTACTGTTCTTAATAATTAATAAAGTAAAAATACAATACATTTCCATAAAAATGGTATAAACTATATATATATACTTTTTTATGAAATAATTAATTGTTCATTTCAGCATGAACATTCAAACACTTTTTAATACTTAGAATTCATATTTATACTTTAAATATTAAATACATATATGTTTGCATATAAACTTCTTTCTGTTTCAGTCTAAAGCACCATTTAGCAAAGAAAATATTTATGAAAAACTTTTTAGCTATGATATTAAATTTCCTAATAAGGAATCTGCCGATTATACAAATGTTTCCAAAACTAATGACGTAGTCCTACAAAATATTGCCTTGTTATAGAAATTTTTTTAGATGTAGCATTGTTAAATAGAAGTCATACTAAGCCTAATAGTTATTGCTCATTATTGAATAAATGGCTAAATGAAAAAGAACTTCTTTATACATCTGCAGGGAAATGCAAGAAAAATAAAAATTTATGGGATAATTACAATGAAAAACTATGGACAGTATTAAGTGAAACTAAAGTAACAGTAATAGAAGAGAGTGATGGTCAAGGACATGAACAAAAAGAAAATTGGTGCGAAAGATCGCATTTTAATAATAAAAACTCTTTTGCCTCTGAATAGATTACTAAAAGATGCGATACTGATGATTCAGACTTTTCTGCATCACTTGACCAAAATTGTGCTTCTAAAGCAGACTCTGCTGAAACAACATCTGTTGTTCCCCTTTATGTGGGTTATGTGTTATTTACTATTATTCTCATTTTTATATTTGTGTATAAGGTAATATTCATATTTATGCTTTGCATCTATGAACACTATAAGAATAGATTACTTATTTGTTTTCCAATTGAGCATTAAAAGTATCACACATAAATATTAATTGAATAATTTTTTCTTATATATTAGTTTACATCCATTGGATCTACAATAAATAGTTACTTTAGTAAGAAACGACAACATTGGAAGCATTTTAACGAAGAAGAAAACGAAGCATTAGGAAATTCTTTTCAGAATACGAATACAGAACTTAGAAATGGATTAAATCGCTTATTTTATCAATCTACGTGATATTAAACATGTTAAAATAATACGAGGTATTTTCTTATTGAACAGAAGCATATGCTAAAAAACACTGCACTTTTTAATAAAAATATGAAATTTTAAGAATATCATACATAATATAAGATAAGCATTTCACTTTATGAATTTTAATCTATATAATTACCGTATATAATGCAGTTACATTCAATGATATATATGATAATAATGTCACATACTTATAAAAGCATATTTATAAATTTTTTAAACACTGTGTCATTAAATAATAAAAGCAATATATATATGCACAAAAAGATATAAATTAAAAATGGTACATTTCCACTTATATTTATATATATGATTATGCTTACGTAGACATAATGCAAGTATATCTATTATCATGAAAATTTGAATGAAAATATTGGTACACACTATTTCATATTTTTAACATAATATAAAATTTTTGTATAGACACGACAATAATATTTTTCACGAAATACCTTTTGATTAATTTGTTTAAGAGAAAAATAATTATAATTTCGTATGCTAATAATTGCGACTTATTAAGTGCCATATCTATATTTTGATATATACACGTCTATAGCATAAAATAAAATAATATTATATATATATACATAATACGAAAAAAATTGAACAATTAAATATTTGTATAAATATTCCTTGGTAACATGCTTATATATACATATTGTAATTTTCATTTTTAGATTTTTTTTGTTTGCATGAAATGGAATCTTTTTTGTATATATATTACTTTTATTAAGTAAAGCATATTTTCATTCATAATTAAATAATTAATTATTATTGAAATTAACATATTCATGAACAATGCAATTTTAATGATTTTAAAGTATAATAATAGATGAGAATAATGATATTATTTCACCATGCATTTATATTGCCTTTTCATTATGAAATGACGTAGTTATGTTTTTTTTTTTGTTTTAGATGTTTTTATCCTTATGCATCATTATTTCTCAGCCATAAATTGGAATCATATCATAATATACATATTTTTCTGTTTTATGAAAATATTATTATAAATATATAGTAACAGTTTATTATATAGTATGCATTATATACCTAAAATAGTGTTAATAAGAAATGACGTAATATATACTTCTAATATTTCTCAAATAGAGAAAATAATTTAATAATTATTCCATGCATGAAAATTACAAAGGATTATTCCTATTTTTTTCAATAGCCTACACCGTCAACTTTTCTTATACAAAAGAAGTCATATTTGTATTTCGTGAAAATATTAGTTCAAAAAGAACATATATATATATATATAAAATAATATTGTAATATATTGAAATTTTTATGTTTATATATGTGTTATATCGTTATAAGGATATATTCTTATTTACCATAAAATAAGATATGTTTTAAATTATTGAATCATAAAAATTTTAAATTCATTCTATAAGTATATAAATTTTTTATACACATAATGTATAAATGTGGTGTAATATTTATAAATGAATGACAACCTCTTTTTTCATTTTATTTAATTTAAAGTTAATTGGTATTATTATATTATAATGATCATACTTAATTTAATTTGCAAAACAAGGAGAATATTTATAAGAGTAAAAAATAATCCATATAAATGATTTATTTCATCATTGACATAACAAGTAGATCGAAGAAAAAAGAAATATATAAATGAAAAATATACAAATGTAAACAGATAAATAAATATTTATTAATATATAAAAAGAAATAATAATGCATACAACTATTACTATAACATTAAAATACAAAAAAAATGTGTGCTTATCTCTTTATATATGTATATATATATATATATATATATATATATAAATTAATAAACGGAATAAGTTACACATATTAAATGGTTTGTTTTATTTATAATATAACCATTTTAGAGATATAAAATGAATTCTTTTTGAATAAATTCTGAGCTTCATAAAATTTTTTTTTATGTTATAATGGTATATGTATTATTGCTGAAATTAATATTATATGGAATAAGCAAATTATTCTATATGTTGTATAAAAATATTATACACATTTTGTTGTTGCATTATTTATTAAGATTCGGTTTTATTTGCATTTAATATTAGATCAACTTTATTTCTTTGTTATTTTTTTAGAAAAAGTAATTAATAATTTAGAGAATATATTGTGTGTTCTTATTAGTTTCATATAATAAATGATTTATATACTTTACATTGATATTTGTCTATTGTGCTATGAGGACAGGGATTAAACATTTTGCTTTTTATAATAAATTATAATATAAATCATTTAATTAATTCTTTTTATTGGTATATAATCAATATATTTAAGTAATACAAAATTTTCCTTTCTTCCTTATTAATACTTATTTTATAGTGAAGTTGCAACTGTGAAATTATAAACTTTCATACATTTTTTTTATCTTTAAATTATTATTATTATTCCTTTTGTCGAATTATTAATTTTATGATGAATAATATAATATTTTATTCTCTCCATTTTGTGTTTTCCCATCTGGATATTCAGGATATTTGTTTGATAAAGTGCCAATTTCATCATAATTTAGTTTGCTTCTACTTTTTATTCTTCTTATTATGCGAGTGTTAAAAAAGGATTTAAAGAGTGTATGCCTTTCCAGAAAAGGCAAAATATATGCATAAAAACATTTTTTATTATAATAATATATGTTAATTAGCACGAATTATATGATTTATAGATTTATATATATATTTTTAAATATAAATTATATTCTACTTGGTATAAAATGTAAAAAACGAGTCCAAATCGAAATAATGAAACAAAAACTAATAGAAAAGTGTGTCTGCTTGTTAATTGGGGACTTCTATTTGAACCTTTTATATCCGCTAATCTGTCGTATTTTTACATATAGTAGAAGAACTTTTTTTTTCTATATTACCATTGTCAGCTTTTTCAGAAAAACTATAATTTTTTAAAACTATAGTATATTTTGGAAAATTATATTTATATGTACTGTACAAATCATGCAATTCTACTGGAACATGAGATTCAATACTATTGAAATGAGAACTGTACTTAATGTTCCCAAGAATATTATTTTTATAAGAAATAGCTTGTAAAATATCATCAAGTTTTTTCGCATCTTCTGCCACATTGTACTCATTTTATGGAATTATAGAACAGTTATAGTAACCATATGAAATAAATGATGTTAAAAAATTATCAATGTTTCCTCCATTGAAAGTATAATGTTCTATAATTCTTGACTGCTTTATATTTTTTAAATTAACAATTATATAAATTTACACTCTACAAACTTTACTACAATTAATATTAGAACATTAGTCAATATATTTCCCTAAATAATCGTCAGAATAATTGCGAAATTTACCTATCAAATCGTATTCATTTGACACCTTCAAATTATTATAAAAAACAACATGAATATCATTATATTTTATACTTTCATGCACATTGTTATAAAATTTTCTTGAAGGAAAATCTTGTACACTTCTTTTCTAAATATTAAACATCAGGAATTGTAAATATAATACAGAGATACATTAAATTCAATTTTTTTTATTTTCCATAATGATGATAATTGTAATAAAATATAAGGAGATATATGGAAACATAACTATTCGTAATTGTACTATTGACATTTTCAAAGAGGGCATGAATAAATAGAATATATTGATTTAAGAATTAATAATATAATAAGCATTAAAAGTATATTTATTAATATATTAATTTAAGAATATATATGAACAATGTGTCTTTTTACATATAAATGTACAATGATCTTATATATCATTTTAAGAGAATAGAAATAAAAAAAATTAGAACATAATTTGAACCTTTATGAAAAATAAAAAATGAAATTGGATGTATATTACCTGATGTTAATAATTACATTGTTTTATCATATTATATGATTGCTATAAAAATTGTGTCTATTTAAATATAGGGAAAAAAGGGATATTATGTTATGCCGATAATGAAACTGCATATTTTCTTATACATTATTCATTGTGTAATTTTCACTGGGTAAAATTTATTAAAAATTAATAAGAAATGTGCATTAAATAATGAATTTATATTATGATTTTTAATTATAAATGTATTAATAAAATGTTTTTTAACATTTCATTTAATATTTTTATCAGAAAATAAAATGTCAACTTATATCGTAAGTGAACTGTTAACATTCATTTTTAGTTAAAATTTTATTAATTTCTTATTTAAATGTTGTATAATAAAAGTTATAAGGCAATATATTCTTATTATAATAAAATTAAATATTTCTTATGTAATTATTTTATTTATTTCCTTATTTTTACTATGACACTTGGTGGAATTTTCCTATGCATAATTTCATGATAGATACTTTTTTTAGTGTTAATAATTGTGAACTAGAACAAAATATAAATAAAGTTGCACATAAAAGTATGCATAATCATTCTGCTGTTATATAGTATTGTACAAAACTAAAAATGATTTAACACAGTTTACTGCTAAAGGTTTATACAATAGAGGAAAGATCCCCGGATTCATTAACTACTAGTTAAGAAAATGAGAAAAAGAGCTATTAAATTAAACATATTTATTTCGAATATACTATATTACTAACAAAGAGTTACATAAAAAAATTACATGATTTGTACAATAAGTATGGCACTCCCAAGGTTTTATATAATTATATTGATGACAGAACCTGCGATGGAATTGATAATATAGTTAAAAATTAGAATATTATTATAACAACATCCCTAAAAGATTATTACTGTAATTTTGATGCTATATTACAAAATTTAATGAATAAATTAGAACAAAATACATTGATAACTATAACCAAATGCAATGAATAAGTGTAAAAATTAATGACATTCCAGGAAAAGGATGTTTGTACAAATGCATAACAACACAATTTCGTGATTTTTTATAGTTAGTAAAGGGATAAAGAAAAATTTTGCTCCTACGGTTAGATCTATAGGTTATACAATTCGAATGTCAATTTTTGAACGAATTCTGGAATATTTCTGCTTTTACTACTTTTATATAAGCTTTGTAGTAATTTCACTTAAATGTATTAAATAAAGAAGCTATCTTTGTACCGTATTTTTAAAAAAAATTATTATCAAAAACAGTTTAGATGCATTAGTCCAAACTTTTCTTTTTAGTACATATAAATTTACCCCTAAATGGATTATTATTTACTCAATAAATACAAAAAAAAAATGTCAAAACATGGATAAAGTAATATACCAGTTACCTTTAGATACATCAAAAGATCATGATAAAAATTCAGGATACATTAAATATGATGTTTCCTATGAATTTGTAGAAAAGTTCTAATTGATATATATTGAACAAAAGCAAGGATTTTCCCATCATAAAAAAAGTTTCAACAATTATTTTAAGTCTTAGGCTTTAGAAATAAAACTTTAAATATATTCTTATAATTATATAATATTTAAATGCTAATTCTTCGAAAGTAAAATCGTTTATAAATTAAAATTTAATAATGAATTATAAACAAGCTTATACGAGAAAGCACAAATTGGTGGGATAAGCTTTCAGTAAAAAATTTTTTTTATAATTGAGGGTTATTTGTCGTATAAAAAATAACACTTTTTCAAAATATATAAATAAAATGTAAAAATAAGAAAAATTTGCCAGAATATTATTTTTGTTTTTTTACATTAACATGATAAATATTGAAAGCTTCTATTATAAGTAATTCATTAATGACATATACACAATTAAATACATTAGAAACTGATATTCCATATGTGGATGTTCGAATAATGAATGGAGATTATACTGAAAAACTATTAATTAGATCATAATAACCAAAGAAAAAAGACATTTCTGCTATTAGTTTAGAATCCACATGTGAAGAGTATATTATATACTATAAAATAAAAACTATAAGAATTATGACAAATTGCTAAAAGCCAAATTAAAGGGTAATTGCAGTAGGAGGAGATATAATTCGAAAGAAATTACTAATATATTTATAACATATATTATAATAAGGAAATCACATATATATTCTTGATTAATAATAATATAACAAAACCTTTTATAAATCAATAATTAAAATATATGAGATATTAAATAAGTAAAATAATTCCCTATGATATTTTGTTTATTGTGAATTAATATTATATATTTATAGACTTACATATAAAAACAAAATATAAATTAATTAAAATGTAAATGAAATCATAAAAAATATTATTATCCTATTTACACAATTGATATTGCAGTAAAATATCAACATAATATAACTGTAATAGTAATTTTTTCTTTATGACTTTCAATGTTTTATCAGCAGATATTTATTTTTTTATAATTAATACAAAAACATTTAAAAAAATTTAATAAAAAATTCATTATATATTGTATATAGAATATAATAATGCTTATAATAATAGAACACTAAAATTTATATAATGAATATTATCTAATTATGGTATTCTCAGTTCAATGAAATGAATATTTTCATATATCACAGTGCTTATGAATTAATAAGAGTATAAACGCCATATGAAAAAATAATACATAATTCCATATTACATTTATTTTACTTTTTATAGTTTTTTAAAAATTTTTTCTTTCTATCTTAACATTTTATGCATATCTTTATTTTAGAAACATAAAATTTTTAGCTACCTCTTTTTTACATTTATTTGATGGATTATTCGTAAGCTATTTTTAATATATATTATTCAATGTAGTACAAAGAATTATTTCATATACATATATATTATATATTATTTTAAAGATATAAAGTAAAAATATACAAGAATAAATTGAATAACTATCTAGTACATTATATGGCATTTTCCTGAAATTAGTGAGATGTACAGGGTTTACATTTTTAATGATAATATATATATAATCCTAAAAATAATTTAAATATAATGATATTATATGTTTATAAATACATATTATATAACAAAATATTTTTTAGCCAAATTTATTTTTATAAAATCCAAAAATATTAACGTTTTCCTTATTCGTATGCTCATAATTTTAATAACTATTCACATAATTATACAAATAAATTGAAAAAATGTTATTATGAATTTAAAAATTTTTGAAATTTATACAAGATGTAATCATCATTTTCATACTCATATATTTATTAGAGATAAAATCATTAATTATTATTCCTGGAACTAAATTTATCCATAAATAATTTATTGAGGAACAGGATTTTAACTGTATAAATGTTTTAATAAAATCTATGTTCTGCGCATATGTATGTTAAAGATAATTATAACATATTATATAAAAGCTGCCATCGTAGAATTATAATTAATGACATTTTAATAATAGTTTAAAGAAAATTTTTTATATACGTTGTAATAATAAATAATATTCTATATCACTAGAAATATTAAATTCTTTTGAGATATATATATATATATATGTGCTTATACACTTTTAAGTATTATTATTTAATTTATTTAATATGGCTTTAAATATCACAGATGATTTTTTTAAAAAATTAGGAAAAACTGTATACCTATATTTTTATATAAAATAATTACTATTTGTACTTTAATTACACAAACTATAACAACTGGAAGTATGCAATATTTATATTTTTAAAACAATGTTTCACTTATAAACATATTTTATATTTTCCTTTTATTATTTAGGATCAATTCTTAATGAATTTCCATTTATATGGAATATATAAAAATTTTTCCCAAATTTATGATTATGATAATTATGTAGACAGTATTTGTAATTCTTATATGGAAGGAAATTATGAACCTATTGGTGATATACTTTCTGTTTGTCAAAAGATTGATCGTATATTTGCAAACGAAATTTTCAGTTTATCTTCTCATAAATTAACTACAGCTAATAAATACTGTGAATATTTAAGCTATTTTGTACATGATAAAATAAAAAATTTTCCTACTAGAAATAATTTTGATAAGCTCTATAAGGCATTAATTGTTGCAAAAGAATTTCATAATATTAAGAATGATAATTGTGATATAATAAATTTTTATATTAAAAAGGGAGAATTTGATAAAATGAAGGAACTATATTTTCGTAGTGAAATTTTACAAGAGATTAAAAATAACTACGAAAAAATTAGTGTTGATGACGTATCATTTTATAAAACATATATTAATGAATCTGCAAATATTTACAACGAAATTGTAAATACAGAATTTTGTGAATATGATCAATATTATAAAGAAATAATAAAGAATTTTTCAAATAATTTTGAGGAAACTAAGGCTTTATTAAAAGTGAAAACAATAGAAATATCAGAAACAAAAACACAACTATCTCATATACCATCTTGTGAAGCAGTAGCAAGAGTAGCTACATTAGCACAAGCAGAATCTTCGGATTCACATGGTCTAGGACAAGATGTCCATAAACCAGGGATAATATCTGCTGATATGGACACTTCTGGTACCCCTGACCAGGGAAAAAATAGCATTGCAGGTATTGTTTCTGGTATATTGATTGGAATATGTTCCCTATTTTTTACTATTTATAAGGTTAATTTTATATTTTAATAAACATGTTATCTATAAGAAAATTTATAATTTACTATAATATACAAAATTAATTTTCAAAAATAATATATCTGAAAATGTAAATTTTATTTTAAAAATAGTTTACGCCTTTTGGATCAAGTTTACCTAATAAAATATGGAATACAAAAGAAAAATTTAATCTAGAAGATAAAAGTGATGAATTAATATTAGAATCTTCTGATAATGAGAGCATGCATTTATACAACAGCATGTACAATATACAGTATCATTCTTCTCAAAATGCTTAATACATAAATAACCAAATATAATGTTTTATTTTCACAATATAAATTGAAAATAAATTAAAATCAGCTTCTATTATTAGCAAAGCTCAATTAAGAAATTAGACAAATAGCGAAATTTATGAAGAGCATTACTGATGTTCTGAGATAAAAAATATAATAAAATAACACATACACTAAAAAATAGAAAGTTATCATTACAAATATTTCTAATAGCCAATACCAAGAAAATATAGTTATTAAAATTATAAGTATATATGCAATAAAATATATATTATGAATAATATGTTAGAGAAAAAAAATAATACAATGTTATATATATGTACAATAATTATATCGTATTTTATGATGAATGCTATATAGTTAATTAATGTTAATAGGAATTTCAATAATATTATATTTATAAAAAGTTTTACTTTGTAAAAGATAATATTAAAAATTAATATGTATTAAATTAAATATGATTACAAAATTATGATAATAACATCCATCAATGTGATAAATTTTTATTAAAGCAGAGATATATTTAAAAAAATTTAGCTTCATAATGTTGAAGGCATCATGGAAATTTTAATTATAAAATATTAGAGAATTAATTTTACGTTAAAACGATTTTCTTAGTCAAATTATATACTTATGAAATGTCGAAATGAATAAAGTAAAAATTTATGTATCTTGTGAATATTGAAGTTATGTTCATTCGTAGTAATGAAATCATTACAATTATGTAGCTAACTTAAAGCATTAACTATATAACACAATTTTCATATATATTATAAAGTACATATTTAGATATATTGTAAATTTTATATGATACAAACAAAAATGAAGATAATACATCGTAAAGTTATATATGAACGTTCATTTCCCAATTCAGGTTAATGATATTTAACACTAATGAAATTATTGCTTATATATCATAAAACATAATTACATAAAGAGAAAGGTGTAAATTCTTAAAATATTACATTACTAAATATACATAAATTTTTGTTTTGTCAGGAGTTATATTATATATAAGACATAAATAAAAATTTACATTATATGTTTTCCTTTCATAAAAGTTTATTAGATATAAGTTAACATATTTTAGGATGTTTCATAATAATTATATATTGAACTGTACACAGGAATAATATATAATAAATAATTTAGCACACTTATATAAGTTAATCAGTAAAAGGAAAATTTATTCTTTTAGAATATTTTAATTTTTTTTAATATGATGTATTTCTTATTTTAAAGCATATAATTCATTTATATTAATATATTCTTTAAGGTAAACAAAAAAAAAGAATAAATGATAAAAATAATTAATGTGAATCAAGCATTAGTTCAATAATGTGTTCGCTTTCAACTTTCCAAAACAAATATATATTTCACATGTATATATAAATTTTATTTTTGATATTTTACTTATTTTTTTATAATAAATTGATTATTAATATTATTGCATATATATGCTTATTATACTATTAATATATTAAGAAAAAAAAATATTTCAGTAATTTCTTGATAAATAATTTTTATGTAACTACTATATATGATAAAATTATGGTCGTATTGTTTTATTGTCAAAAATACATTGCAAATTAGTTTATATTTTCTATAATACATTTATTACAGATTTTATACAATAACAATAATTTTTTTGTTTTTATTATTTATTTTCTTAATATTAAATTCTTATAAAATATATAAAAAACATGCTTTAATGAGTTTTCATTAAATAAAAAAATGTCACTCTTATTAAATGTTTTAATTTTTAATTCCCAACTTTAATACATAATATCGATATGTATCACGTGTTATATACTGTAAAGTGAAAAATTATTTCCCTATATTTATTGAAAAATAAAGCATTTGAAAAAGAAAAATAGTTATTAAGATAAAAAAGTTTGCTCAGTATTAATTATAAATTAACAAGAATTTAGACACTACAAATTTGTTAAATGTTAATATGATTTCAAGCATGTAAATACAAAGTCAATATATGAAAGGATTCATGATAAACATAACATTATATATTAAGTATATTTCACAAGATTAAAATTTTTTAATTATTATCATTTTCGTGTCTTATTTGTATATATATAAATCATACATTTACCTAAAGTTTAATAATTTTTATTCCTAACATGTTGCCTGTATATATTCTCTCACATAAGGAAAAAAAAAAAATTAAATATAATCTTTAAAAATATTATAGTTATAAATTAGATAAAAAATAGTTGATTAATTATTATTATTATTTTTTATAAATAATTAGCATTTATTTACTTATTTAATTAATCCTTATTTGTTGCATGATTAACATTTTTTTCTTATGTTAAAAAATTCATTGATGCAAATGAAAAATTCCATAAAATATCAATAATATAATTAAAAAAAACTAAAACAAATATATAGTGAAAATCCAGATCATATTAATATACATAATATGAAAAATTAGACATAGAGATACATTATTAGTTTGGAACATTATGCTCTATATTACATTATAATAGGTGATTCATGTTATAAAAATTCCCCACTTAATATTCTGTGCATCTGCATAAATAATAGTAAAATATATGACATGTATTACATTTCCTTTATATATATTATTAAATATGTTATATAAAATTTAGAACAGAAATAAACTCTTGTATTTTTTGAAAAAATATATATTATCATTAAAAAAAGTTAAATAACAAATTCCTTTTTGTTCCATAGTAATTATAAACACAAATACATTATTATATAGATAATATTCTCTTAAGAAATGTTATTAAATTAATGAATAATAATAATACGTCATATACAATAAATATATCATGAAAGAAAGAAAAAAATTATGCATATATATAAATTTAATTATAATATAAATAAAATAGTTCCCTATTTATTTTTGTCATATCTAATGAATATTTTTGTGATTATTATTTTAAATATAGTAAATTGTAATTATTATATACTTTTTTAAATAATTCATAAAAACCTCTACTAAGCGTGTATTAATAGTGGAAGTTATATTGATCGTTTAAATATTTTATTTTACATACATTTGGTTTGTTTTCCCGTTTTTTATGATTATTAAAATAATATAATAACTTCTAATATACAATATCATTAAAAATATTAAATTTCATTAATATTTCATTAGTTGTAAATATATTTATTTATTTAGTATTCCCTTTATTTATTAAAAAAACAGTTATCGTATTTAAGAATACTAATATAATGAGGAGAGATACATTTAATATTATATAAAGCTCTATAATATGACAATATAATTAAATACATTAATTATTATTTTATAGTTTTAAAGAATATAAAAACAATCATGAATTGTAAATATATTCTTCCAGTTTAAAGTGTGTTATTTATATATTATTTAATCGTTATTGACTTATAAATTAAAATAATATTACTTCTCTATTAATGTGAAAATTATTTTAATACTATTGTATACCTTTATATAACTTAACTGAACTTTTCATTTAAAAATATATTATTACTATATATATAATGTGTTCTATCATGTATGTTTATTTTATTGAAAAAAATTGAGTGATACATAATATAAAATGTAAATTGCAATAAAAAATACATGCATTTTTATAATTAAAAAATATTTTAAAATATGTAGTTATAGTTGTGATAATTATTTAATTTTATCATACAAATAATTGTTTAAACATGCTATGTGCGCTTAATAATATTATATATTTGAAAATATTTTGATATAATAGAATACGTTTCCTGCCAATTTTATTTTACTTATTCCAAAAATATAATTACTTGACGTATTCGCATGGTTATAATTTTATTATTACTTTGCATAAAAATAGTAATGAATTATTAAAATGTATAAGAATAAATTTTAAGGATAATTAAATACAAGTATTATGTTATTTATTTCTTGATTCCTTTTCAAAATATTTAGTAACGTAAAATTATTAATTATAAATTTTTTATAAAATATTTGTTTATAAATTATATTTTTAAAGTGTAGCAATTGCTGGCATAAAAATATGAAAAAAGCTAAAAATTATACATACATATATTTAAAATAATTAACCTCATTTTAGAAGACATATTGTAACTATATATTATTCGCATAGATAAAAATTTTATATAATATTATTTTATCAAATTATATATTAAATTATTTAATATATTATAATAAACTTAACACTAATATTATACATTTAAATTAATTATATCAAATAATGCAAATTGTATATTGGTGATATTACAATTAATAATAATATAATGTCATTTTTCTTATAATGTTTTTTTTTATTTATACATCACAATTAATTAAAAATATTATATATATATGAAATACTATACATACTTATGTTACATACATATATGTGTCATATAATATTAGTGTTATTATTTTTTAATTGAGTTAATATGTCAAATAGTATCACAGATCCTATTTTAAGTAAATGGAAAGAACAAGTATAATTTCATTTTCAAATATATAACATGTATATTGTTACATATTTACATGTATTATAACTCCTTAATCAGTATAATATTCGTTTTTTAAAAATTAATGTTTACACATGAATGTATTTTGATTCTTCCTTTTCTTATTTAGTACCATTCATTAATGAGATTGCCTTTATTTAGAATTTATATAAATTTTACCAAATATTACACTTTCAAAAGAAATGTAAATAATATTTGTAGTACCTCTATAGCTGAAGAAAGTTCTCCATATAGCAATAACATGCAGGATGTTTGCCAGGCTTTTAACAAAATGATAGAAACCAGGAATAGCATGGTAAATCGGGCGAATTATGTAAGTATTAATGAATATTGTATATATCTAAGCTATTTTTCATATGATAAAATAAAAAACAGTTTTAGTTCCAGCAATTTTCAAAAATTTTATAAAGCATTAAATGACACTAAGGCACAGTATGACTTAAATGATGATAAATGTACAATATTGAAATTTAATATTAATGAGGAAAGTTTTAATAAAAAGAAAGAACTATTTTTTCGTAGTGATATTTTACGCTGGATTGAAAAGGAATATAACAATCTTTTTATTAATGATTATCATTTTTTAAATCAGTACATATCAGAGTGTGAAGATTTTTATAATGGAATAATACAAAATGATTTCTGTAAAAATGGTACATTATATGAACCTGAATTAAAACAATTCTACGAAGCTTTTAATAAAACTAAGGATTTTCTAAAAGGAAAAGCCGTAATATCTGTTGAAAACATAAAATTAATAGAAAAACCCGAATGTTTATCAGAAGTAAGAAATTCCATATTACCAGAAAAAGATTTATTGGTTCCTAAGGCTGATCATCAAATGGTAGATATCTCTGATCAACCTAGCGAAGTATCTGTTCCTATGAACCCATCTAATATTGGAACGCATACATCTGAAGGAATAATTTTAGGTATAACTTTTGGAACATTTCTCTTAATTCTGTCTTTTTATAAGGTTAATTTTTACTTTTAAAAATATATATACATATATATATATGTTTATAAAAATATATTAATTTATTTTAAAAAAAAACAATTACACTTTGAATGTAAATTTTATTTCTAAAATTAGTTTACTCCTTTCGGAACCTGGCTACATGATAAAATACGAAAGAAAAAAAGTATATATGGCTTAACAGATAAAAATAGCGAACTATTATTAGATGGTTCTGACAATGAAGACACCAATTTATACAGCGAACTGTATCCCATAACATATCATTCTGCGCAAAATTCGTAATGGTTATATTATTCAAAAAAGCTTTATCTTTACACAATACAAAAGTGAAAAAGAATAAAATAAATCTAATTTTTATTCTAAGTAAAATATAATAAAAGAACATAATTACACGACGAAACATATCATCAACGTTACAAAATATCCCTCTTAAATATCTTATAAAATAAGAAATAAATTCTTAAAAGGATATATTATTTGGACATAAAAATAAAATTTTCTAATGTGGCAAAAAATAATATCATTTTATATTAAAATTAAAATCATATACAATAAAAAAAAATTTATGAAGAAAATATTTAAAAAACAAAATAATAATATATTATGTACATATTCAATATGCTATAATATTTTAACTATAATATTATAAACACAGTTAACTAACATTGATAGGAATTAAAAGAATATTACATATATAAAGAAAGTTCTGTGTATGGCATAATTTAGGATACTAATTTATATTTATTCGAAATGAATCATAACATAACGTGATGATATCTATTAAAATCAAAAACCTCTCTTACATATGAAATTTATTATTGTATAATTTTCTGGGTTATAACATTTCTTTTATGAAAGGCTTTAGGTTTATTGGGTACTACAGAAATCATTTTATTTTATTGAATTCCATTTTAGATTTTTACTAAAATTTTACAAAATTAACATAAATTAGTGTTATCATGTAAAAATCTTATGACACGAGTATTTAAAAGATATAAGCATAAATAAGAATTATGTAGATAATATAAAACAGATGTAACTCATAAATATAAAATAAATATTGTCCTATGTATTATAGTATATGTTTGTATAAAATTATCAAATAATATAAATAAATGAATAACGGTGCATCACATCTAAAGGTAATATAAACAATTTTCTATTCTAAAATAACTAGCTATTATTTAACACCAGTGAATTTATTTCATAGAATAATATATTAAAATATAAATTTAGATATATTTATCTGACTACAATTCTTATAAAAGTTCAAAATATAATAATAAATATATAATAATAAAATATTAATGAATTTTCTTATTTGTCATTCATATAAGAAAAAAATGTATTCAGTTTTAGAAATATCAGATTTACATAATATAAGAAAAGTATAAAATCCAGATATTGTATACTAGTACAAAAAAAAAATAACAAATAATTTTTAGAACATACTGATAATTAGAGAGTTGTATACATTATATTTTAAAAACACTATATTTTGTAATTAAATAATATTAATTAATACATCTACGATAAATCCTAAATAAAATATATTAAACACATTATATATATTATGAGGAAAATGTTGATTACATTCCGAAAGTATGAATACTTATATAAAATGTAATATACACGAAAAAATATAAATAATATTTACTACCTATTTCACTTATATATTTAATTTTTTATTCATTCCTTAACTATGAACATTACATTGTTATGCTGCAAATATGAAATATTATAATTTTTCTCTAATGCACAATATACATTTTTATCACTCAAGTATAATTTTAAAAAGTCATAAAAGATTATCAAGTATTTTATAAAAATAAAAATGTATATTTTTTGGTACACAAATATTATAAAAAGTAAATCAGATAATATATTTACTATAAAAATATTGCATGTGGTTATGATAATTAAAAAATTTCCAATTATACAATTTTGCACACCAAATAATAATTCATATATGTATTTTAGAAATGCATTATTATAATAAGAAGCAATAGGTAAATTATTAATTAATATTTACGTTAACACATTTCTACATATTATTTTTTTTAGAATTTATTGCTTTGATGTAATATTTTCTTTGAAATATTTCATAATACAGATTAATATTTCTAATCGGTTAAATAATAATTTAAACATAACAATATAAGAAATAAATCAAAATTGTGTTAAAATATATTTAATATTACAAAAACAATAAATAATATTACTTCAATTTTTTTATCGTTAATTTTTTAACAATTTTAGGGTCCATATAAAACAAATATAAATAAGTTTTCTTTTATTAAATTGACTGCACTGTCCTATTATTACGGAAGTTGAGTATTTCAACAAAGTAAATTAAAAATTCATTTAATATTATTTACATAATTTAATGTTATATAATATATTTTAAAATAAAAATTATACTAATATAGAAATTTAAGAATTTTTTTTAAAAATTAAACAATTATACTCATTTTTATACATTCACTATACAATAGTGAATGTGTATAAAAATAAAAGTAATGTATTAGTTCTAAGAGCTAGAAGATTACAAAAAGAAGAAATACAAACATTATAGGAAAAAATTACATAGATATAGGTATAGAATAATAGATTCTTTAGTAAAATGTGCAAATTTGTTTCTAAAAATATTAAATAAATTATAACATACTGTTATACTATGAAATACATTTGAATCATTTATTAATTACCGTTATGAATATAAATATTATGGATCATGTGATTATAATTATTCCTGCGTTTCATTTTATTCATTAACCTGTTAGAATCATTATAAATTAGGAAAGGATGAATTATACTTTCATGTTAGTTTATAGAAACCTTTAATACAACATAATGTGACACTATTCTAATAAAAAGACATGATACAGTAAAAGATTACAATTACTATGATTAGTAATGTTCTGTGATATATAATTAAGAATACAAAAGTTTACATCTTAATATTAAAAAACTACATTATTTTCAATAGTTTATATACACTAATGATATATAGAAATATCCAAAAAGAGGAATTTCTGTGATTATTAAAACTGTATGATTCCATGATTAAAGTAAAACTCCTACATGCTATAAAATTAAAATCTACTAATAATTAACACAAATATAAAAGGACAAGATTGATTTTATTATTTTTATAAAACCAAGTTATAGTATACATTCTAACTACTGTAAACTTGCTGATATTAATTCATTTAATGATTCTGCAATTCTTTCAAAAAAATATATTATTCTTTCTTTTACATTTTCTCTAATGTTGTCTTATTACAGATACAAATAAACTGACTTACGATTATCCGTAAAATTACAGAAAAAGTTTGTAAAATTCATAAATATAAATATATATAAATAATTTTAAAAAATTATATGTCTGAATAACTATCTTTTATTGGTTCTTTAATTGTATAAAAAAATATATATATTCATAGATAGACTTAAGCAGAAAGATAATACATAAATTAAATGTTTCAATATTTCACAGTTTTGTATATTTCAAAAATTCGTCTAAAGTGATAAAGTTTATTCCATAAAATTCAAATATGTGATATGTATATTAAAGGTGCAATGAAATTGTTAGTTTTGCATAGCTGTCGTATAATTCGTGAATTATACAACTATGTTTCCTTTATTTTTCTATATTAATTTTTTTATGTACACATATAAAAGAACAAATATTATTTATTGACATTAATTCGCTTAAGGAGTTACTACTATTATGATTGTAATATACAGTGAATTTTTCTTAATAAGAACATAATGTCACTTGGGTAAAAATTTAAGCAGTTATATGAAGCATTTCCTTTTTTTTTATTATTCCTATTTGTTGATTAATTCATAATGCATACAATTAGAGTAAGATTAATGTAATATATCTTCTTCGTGTAATAGTTTTTCTTTTTAATATTTTTTATAATACTTATATTCTATAAATTTACGTATTTATTTGTATTTACTACATATATATGCTACTCCAAATTTAGGAAAAATACATTTTTCTTGTAATAATATATTATTAAACAATAAATAATGCATAATTATATTTGGAGAATTATTAAATGTATAATTATTTATAAAAATTATATTATGCATATTTTTTTAATAATAATTTTGTAGAATTCAAAAAAGTATAAAATCAAAGGATTTCCTTAAATGTACTAAAATATTAAAAGCATACGATAAAACATGTATTAATCTTATAATTACATTTTTTTTTATAAATAAATAATATATATACACGATTTTCACTTTAATAAAATTATTATATATTTCATTTCTAATATATGTGAATCATGTTATGCTTTTTGTTGCTCCATTTTTATATTATGCGAATGAAATATAACAGCCTTTTAGAAATCCATATTTTGTGTCATACATCCGTAAATGACTATATTCAAGTAATATATATATATATTTGTATATATATACCATGAGAATAAAAATACTTGAATGTCTTATTATTAATAAAATTAATTATGATACTATTATTGTTGAATATTACTTAAATATGAATAAATATTTTAATTAAGCATTACAATAAAATTGTTTAAAAATTATTGTGCTGATATAGCAATAAATTAATACAAATATATTTTATTTACATATATGTGTTCTTTATAGAAATTTTCACTAGTGGATTATGGATTTAGCATTCATTCATTCTATTTATGTAAAAAGTACTATTCATAAAAAATGTATGCTTAGTGTATATTAATTCATATTATAATAATGCTTTAGAAGTAAAACAACCAAAATGTAAAGTAAATATAATAATAGTATCATTCAAATATGGGAATATACTTAAATTTGTATTTTTTAGAAATGAATCCTTAGCGGAAACTCGATAAGTAAATAAATAAATATACAGTATATGAAATTTTTTGATTGAACTAAATCTTAAAATATATTTCTTAGATATTTTTAAAAATCATATGCATATTAATTATTAAAGGAATTTTTATTTTACACATTATTAATAGTTATATTAGCATGTTCACACTATAATAAGTTTTATTTTAAGCATTTGTGTATTTTACATGGATTTATGAAAATCATTTAAATACCAACTTTTCTTTACAATATATACGAGAATATATTAAAATATTTAATAATTCTGAATATAGTTAAAAATACAGCAATATTTTCATTGAATAATGAAAAAAACAGAATGTTATAATTAATGAAATAATATAAAATAATAAAAAAAAATTATATTTACTGTAAAAATAGTTGCTTGAGCTATATAAAAAATAAAAAAATCAAATTGTATTATTGACATTATATACTTAAATTAAAATATTATTAGGAAATTATGGAAATCACAATGAATAAAGTTTATTTCATTTTTTAGTATTCATAGTTGATATTTATTTTTAAAAAACATATTTTATAAAGAAGAAACGCTATAAATTAATAAATAATTTAGTGTTCTGCAAACAACAAATATAATTTATATTTTAATTCTATATTGGTTATTTATATTTTATTCATTTATTATATTTATTTATTTTATTATTTTCTAGAATAATTAGCACATGCTAATTTTATATTTATGTTCAAATTGATAAAAATTAAAAATGAATAAAATTTCATATTTTTCCAAAAAAAATAAAAATGAAAGTAAATAAGTTCCATATATAAATATTATATTTATATAAAACATAAATTATTTCTTCATAATTAACATTAGATAAAAATAGTTATCCTTTTTGTTAAGCAAAAAAAAAACTATATAGAGTCCGAATATTATTTACATAAAAATTGAACATAGTTAAAAAATCCACAACCTTATATTATTATTCAAAACACAAAATAGAAGTAATGCATTCATTTTCTCTAAAAATGTTCATCCGTATACACTTAAATGAAATATAAATATATATATTTATTTTACATAATACATAAAAAAAAGTATATTTTAAATATCAAAAAAGATTACAGTATTTTTTTAATTTTTAATTTCATGGAGACATAAAAATTTATAGGAAATTTGAATTATTACACTTCTTAAAACGCCATTTATCATAAAAAAAAGTTGATATAATATTTTTCTTATTTTTTCATAGAGGAATAAACATGCTTTATTAAAAATATTTTTAAGTAATAATAATTAATAATTTACATTTTTATGAAGAATACTATTAAATAAAAAGATCTTCGTAATGATAAATAATTGCTACAACTCTTAATATACCACTAAATATTATATTTTTATAAAAAAGAATAAATTATGAATAAAATGAAAATTATTAACATGAATTAGCGCATTTTAACTTTGTAAAAAAAGTAAAGAAACACATAATAATAAAAGTAACTTTGTTGAAATATACATAATATTTTAATATTCAAATTAACTAATGACAACAAAAAGACTACATATAAAAAAAAAATGTACAGATACCATATAATGTATATACATATTAATAAGAATAACACGAAATTAAAAAAAATCATTATGTTGAAGGAATAAAAATATTATATAAATATGGAAAATTTTTTATAATATTTACAGAATCAATTAGACTTTGATTTTAAGAACATATGTCATTTAATGTTTATTATGTTTCGAATCATGCATGTTTATTTATACAGTAAAGTGATTTTTAATACATATTATATAATTCACATATATATCCAATAATAATATATTTTTGTCACTCCGTTTATTACAAATATTTTTTAAAGATATACTAAATATACCGAAACTCATCAAAATATTCCATTGAATTGTATTTCTACTAATCTCCTCAATTTTGAAAATAATTAAAAGAAATTTAAAAATTAAATGAACAATAAATATATTAATAAAATAAATTTAATTCATTACATATAATTATTGAATATATGTGTATTAAAAGAATAAAAAATATATAATTTCTTTTTATGTGTAAGATTTTTCCTAACTTAATATAAATCCATAATTAATAATAATTTTTATAATAATGTACCTTAAATGTAATGTAATACTCATAATTGAAAAATGCATATAACATTATTGATTAATTCAAATGAATATAAGTTTATAAATGAATCATTATTTATATGAATTATAATATATGAATAGTTTAAAAAAATGCAATAGTTAGTATTTTTATAATATATAGTATATAATGGAGACAACTTGATATATATATATATATATATATATATTGTCATTATATCATTTTTATGTGATATATAGTATTATACAAAATAAAAAATGGTATAATTTTTCTTTTGTTATATAAAACTATGTTGTTTTCTTTATTTTTTTTGTATTTATATTTTCAATTCTCTTTTTTTTTGCTTTTTTTGTATATGTATTAATTTATGTCATCTCTTCTAAATAAAGATCTGAAATAATTACATAGTAAAATTAATATTCACAGAGATATATCTAATAATTTGAAATTTATATCCATATTCATAATAAATAAATTATTATTAATTTGAAAAAATTTATTCTATGATTAAATATTCTTTTAAATATATTAAAATTATTAATAGTAAAAAAAAGTATATTGACTCTAAATAGTCCTCAATACAAAATTAGCGATATATAATTATATACATAAAAAGAACATAAATTTTCTATAATAGATTGATACATTTACATATTCATTGACTATAAAGAAATTATATAAAATATAATTTTATACACGATTTAGAATCTTATATTGTTTTAAATTAAATTATCGTAAAACTTTTTACAATAAAAAATTTCTTATATCTGTAGATGTTATGAATTCTAATATATATGAATTATAATTTATATTTGAATAAGAATTATTATTAAAAATATATAAACGTTTATATCTGCTTTTTATGTTTTTTTTTGGGTACTTTTTAATGTTGATAATATAAAAAATAATGTCTATATAAAATCTCTTCTCTTATTTTTCACTAATAATTCGTAAAAGGAAATTAACTTTGTTACTTTATTTTATTCAAAAATTGCGCAAAGATGCCTTTAACACTTGATCAGCTAGCAAAGGAAGTATTTATTTATATTTTTACTAAATAATTATTTATAGTACTTTTTTTCTTGTGCTATTTTTTTTTGTGTATCAAAGTAGATACAATTTAAAATAGTAATTGTATCCATTTGCATATTTTAATTTTATCTAACACTCATAGGAACCTTTTACGAATAATTCAAATGTATTGAAATTGTTTAATGAATTAGATAAGGTATGCACTACAAATGATCCTCATCCAAAAGCTTGTGTATACTCTAACCGTATCATAAGTAATAAACCCTTTACTGAACTATTACGAAAAATTTTTTCTATTTTAAAAAATAGTTTGCATAAGGAAGATATTTACTTTAAAGGTAACATTCATCCTAAATTTGATTTGTGCGTATATTATAAGTACTGGTTCTATCGTCAGATAATAAATTCAGAGTTAGGAGAAAAGGATGTTGAAGAACTCTTTAGAGAATTTAGAATGAATAAATTAGCTATTATTGAATCTTTATATGATCCTTGTAAAATTAACACGAAAACATTGAAGGATGTTAAAATTATAAAAGCGTTATATGATCACATTTTATTTCCTAGTAGTGAAGATGAAAGTCATAATGTAATAAAAGAAATAAAAAAATGTGAATTTTGTGACTACTTTAAAAGTAGTTTAGAAAATGTAATGCAAAATAGCAAAATAATTTGTCATACCTTTAGTCCTAATGCTTTTTGCATGGAACATAGTTCCCATCTTAACAGTATTATTAATTTAGATGATTTATCTTCGTTATCATGCGAATACGATGCAAAAAATACTCACAAACATCGAAATAATGTATTACCTGTATCAGACAATTTAGAAAGTGAACATCAAATCGCCAGTGCTGTAAATAGTATGCAACATCAAGGAAGCGATCTCGATACCCAAAGTGATCATGCAATTCCTGAAGATAATAATGTTCTTGCGAAAAGTACAATTGGGGGTGTTACTACTTTTGGAATATTCTTTACATTGTTCTCTTTGTATAAAGTAAATAAAAATTAATTTATTAAAAGATAACATACCTAACAAGCTTTAGATATATTTTTAAAGTAAAATTACCATAAAATAAAAATTATTTTTATAAAAGTGTAACTACATTTTTTTAATATTAGTTCACATCGTTAGGATCTTCTATGCGTCGTCGAACAACATGGTTTACAAATATTTGGAATAATGCGCAAGATGAAGAAAGAGAATTATTATTATTAGGAAATTCTGAACAGGTGCATATAAATTCATTGCAGGATCAATATAATTTAGCGTATCATTCTGCGTAAAATTCATAATTCTTTGAATTCAACAAGAGAAAAGTTGGTAAAAGAATTGAAAAACAATAAAATGTATAATAATATAAAAAATGTATCAGTTTAGAAGTACAATATACCCTCAAAATTACAATTATTTAAAACTAATTACGTATTTTTATTTTAGTATAATATTGGAATATATATTAAACGTAAATTCACGAAAAATGTATTAAAATGATTATAGAAATTTAAAATAAAACAAAAAAAAATTCAAGAATAATTTATATACTGATAATTATATACCATGAAATCTATATAGATCATATATCAAATTGAAAATTTTTACCCTGTTTTAGTGTTACCATTAATGTTTATATTAATGTTATAACTGAGGATTACATATGCGATATGTCTTGTATATATTTTGTATTTATGCAAATATACAATATTAAATGGACACATTTCGTTGAACGTTCAACAAATCACTAATGAATGTAGTAGAAAATATAATATAGAAAATAAAAAAAAATAAATGCTATATTAAAAAAAAAGGAATTCCAACATTTGATATATAATTCAATTTAAATAAATTAAGTAACAAGTAGAAAATTATAAAGGATTTTGATTTGAAGTAATGCTTAAGATAACACCCTAACATATAATTTATTGAAACACGTATGCAACAAAAAATATGAATATATGTAATAAATTAAAATATATTAATATATTTTTATTGTGTAATATTATTTTATTTTTTAAATTATAATGTCCTTTATTACTTTTTTAGTATATTTTTGTTCCTTTTTCTTATCGTTTTATTTCAAATAATTATAGCAATAACTTATTATATATAACTGCTTATATATTAATAAATTGACACCATAATATTATGTAATAAGAAAAATTAAAAAATGTAACTTAATATATATAAATATGTAAATCGCTTTCTTAACGCTTATCATATACATATATATTAACATTGAAAGTAGTATTCTGCACATTTTAAAATCATTTACTATGAGGGGGACATAATTCTATGTTAATGAAAAAAGAACATATATATAAAATATTAATGATATAAAATAAATTAAAAATTATGCTAAAATATTATTAACATTAATTAAAATTCATAATGAAATACTATTCTGTGTGCTGGAGCAATCTTTTATTAGTGAGGAAGTAAAATAATATAAAATATAAAAGTTCATTAAAATAAAAAGGTAATATCAAAGAAATTTTTAAAACTATTTGAAATATTTGTTTAGTAATATATTGTTTTAATACTACAATGTTTTCATATATTACAAATCATTAAATACACAACATAGAGAATAATATAACAAAGTCACTGCAACCTGTAAAATGAACCATAACCTGTTAATATGTAATAAAATAATTCAAATGCGGCGAAGAGTATATTACAAATAAATTTTTTATATATTATATTTATGTAATAAATAATGACAAATATTAACATTAAATGAATTATATTATTCATAATCTGTGCTTAGCATATACATAATAATTTTAATGACTACTAAACAAAAAATTATAATGAAAATAATATAATATTATTATATATGTATGACAGGATAAAAAAAAAAAAAAAAAAGAGGGAAAAAGTTTATAAGAGAATTACTAAAATAAAAAAAGTAAAATATTCTTAAAGAAGAATGAAAAAAATTATTATATTATTTTTGTGTCTATTTGCTTTCTGTATATATTTGTTACATATAACTAATACTTCATAATACATTGTACTGAACATTTGATAATCCTTAAGAAAAGAATTTACTCTATTAAATAATTAATAATGTACAGATGAATCGACTTAATATATATTAAAAAGTAATCAGTATTTCTTTAAAAAAATTTTCAACATTTTATCACAATATGTTTATATTTCTATTTTTTTTACTCCTACTATTAAAGCAAGCTAATACACATATGCCATAAAAAAAAACGAAAACATAACATTACATGATTTATTATTTATTATAGTAATGCTTAGAAAATAAGAATGCTATTTTTTTATTTATCCTTTTTTGATATATTGAATTAATAACTGCTATATATTACAGTGTTTATGAAATGGTGAAAGAACAAAATTTTAGAAACAAATTGCTTATTTCAGCATTATAAATACGTTATTTCTCAAAAACATTTCAATTTTTATATATAAAATAAAAGCGATTTTATAAGTACGTATATTAGAATTTCACAAGTATTAAGAATTTTATTTATTTTTATCCATTTAATAGTTTAAGGACATTACTTCCTTAGATATATATAAACGCTCTTATCTCTCTTTTTTAAATGTATGTAATAAATGAATTGTAAAATTTTTAAAAATACTTTTTTCCAAGTAATATATTTATTCTTTTATGTATATATATTTAATAATAATAAAAAGAAAAAATATATAGTATATAATGATATACTTAACATACAATTTTATTATACATAGAATAGCATATTTCACAATGATATCAAAATGTAAAAATAATTTTTTGTTATTATTAGATGTATATACATATATAGTTCGTCATATGATTAAAGCATAATTAGTTTTACTGTATGTTCAGATATATATTTAACTTAATAGAACCAGAACTTGTTTTTCATAAATATTATAAAATATTCGAAACTTTTAATTTTCTGTTTATGCATAAAAATATAATTTTAATATTCACATCTATAAGTGTGCTGAAACAGTGTTTACATACTACAATAAAATTTATAAGATATAATATAAATATATCATATTCTTTTAACTTTAAGGTACTTATGATTATCACGTAACGTGCATTTATTAATGTTTTTATAATTGAAGTAATGTATTTAAAAACCATACATAAAAGCATTATATATTTTAGTTTTCTAAATATTTGAATAAAAAATAGGTATTAAATTTATGTTTATGAAAAGAATTTTTTCTATTATATAAGTTGTTAGTGAAATTGCGTACAATTTGTATAAATAGTAAACTTTCATAGAAATATGGAGGCATTATATATTTAATTTCCTATATTGGTACGCAGATATTTCTTATAATATTATTTAATTTAAATGGCAAATATTTTTTTCATATTATATATATATCAATATCGCAATATAATAATTATAAATTACTTGATTATATTTCTCAAGATATATTATATTTATATATTATAAAGCATAACTATAAAAAAGACATAATATATTCGTATATTAAATTATGCTACTTTTAGGTTATATGTATTTATATATTTCCAGACATTTTTGTGTTATTCATCTAATATGGCTACGAATAGTGTGGATCATTTTTTCGAGAATTGGCACGAAAGAGTATATATTAAACTTTTATTGAAATAATTATATATAGAATATTAACCGAATATTATATGTATCCTTAAATAAATGAATAAAACATTTTTTAATTTTTGACCCATTTATATATTTTATTATTTAATTTCATTTTTCAGTATGCTGGTTTGATGAGTTTTCCTTTGTATTTAATGTATAGAGAATTTTCCACATATTATTCTTATATACCGAATGGAGTAGATACATGTTATCATTTTATACCAGAATATACCCCTCATTATGATAAAATCCTCCCTGTGTGTCGTGGTGTTGAAAGCGCATTAAAACAATTATATTCAGAAATTTCCAAAGAATTAGATGATAACTGTAAGCCCTTTGAATATATAAGTTATTTTTCTTATGATAAATTAAAAAACCTTAGTTCGAGCGATAATTTTCAAAAATTGTATGAGACATTAGAAGACATTAAGTCAGTTAATGATTTACCTAATGAGTGTCATTTCACTAATTTTAAAATTGATGAAGAAGTATTTAATAAGAAAAGAAAAATATTTTTTCATGCTGAAATTTTATACTGGATAAAAAAGAAATCTATATTTACTAATTCTTTTTTGGAAGAATATAACAAATATTTCAATGATTGTATTAAAGATTATAATGATGTAATAGATAATGATTATTGTGAATATGTTGAATACTATGAACCAGTATTAGATAAATTTTCAAATAATTTTGAAGAAACTAAAATTTCTTTAAAAGGAACAGAATTAAAAATATCAGCACAAGACATAAAATTAAAACCAAAACCCTCTTGTGCAGCAAAAAATATGAGTGATATACCAGGAGAATCAGAACGTTTTCCAGAACAAGGTGATCTACAAAGTGTGACTATTGACGAACAATATAGTTCAGATATATTACCTGTGCAAATTCCTCATAATGAAAAAGGAAAAACTATAGGGATTTTACTTGGAATACTTTTTGGAATATTCCTATTATTTATCTTTGTTTATAAGGTTGATTCTTCATATTAATATATATATAGACTACAAATAACATAATAATTCATTATAATAAAAAACATTTGTTCCAAAAACAATATTCTTACATGCAAAATTTATTCTAACGTTAGTTTACTCCTTTTGGATTGTGGTTATACCATAAAATAAAAACGCATGAAAGAATAAATCTAGAAGATGAAAATGGCGACTTCGTTTTTAATACATGTGAAAATGAAAATTTGAATTCGTACAAAGAAATTTACAATGTAACATATCAGTCTGCGTAAATTTTATAATATATGCTTTATTTAAAATTACATTTTTCTCATAGAATGGTATTTTAAAAGAATAACTTCAATATCAGTGCTATTATAAATAAAAAATAATAATAAAATTTTCTGAATAAATCAAATTAGTAAATAACTTAAATAAAATATTAACAGCAACATGTAATGTAAAAAAAAAAAAGAAATTAAAAGGGTCATATTATAGTATGTATATAATTAATTACAGTATTTAGAATAATGATAGGAACATTACTATTTATAATTAAAATTTTTTTTTATGAATTATATATTGCGAGTAAGATATATATTATAAACAATAATTCATAAGAATCAACATGGATAGTATGCATATATTTTTTTAAGATTTTATTAAATGATTAGAAGGGTAATATAATAGAAACAGAAAGAATATTACATATAAATAAAATGTGACATATTTTTCAGCAATTTTTAAAAGGTTAGTATAAATTTAAACTACAACATACAAAAACTTTTAGTTATAATACAGACTAAATTCAAAAATATATGCTAAAAATAATTTGATTTTGTGTAAACAATGTGGTATAAAAAATTTTTGTTGTATTGGCACATAATATATACTGATGTTTATGTATATTATGTAATTATATTGTATTCCAGTAAATCTCTTATTCGTGTAATTAAGATTTAATGAGTAAAAATACAATAAGGATTAATATATTTTATAAATTTCCTAGTAGTATACTATAATAACGATGTTTACAAAAAATTACATACAAAATTGAAGTTCTTAATATTATAGCATTCACTTGTATATATATTATATAGTATATTTCAATGTAAAATACAATATTCATATATTGAAAAAAAAACGTGTCATGTTGTAAAGAAATATAAGAAAATGTTTTATAAAATATTATGTTATGGTGTTTATCGCTAATAAATACTTCTGGTCAAATTAAAAAAAGGAACTTACATGAATAAAAATTTGAAAAATGTACTAATATTCTATTATTACTAAGATTACGTGTGTTATTTTTTTAGGCATTATATTTTACATGTAATATAATTTAAAAAATATACAATTTAATTTAGTTAAAAAGGACGATTTTAAGTGTAAATTTGCATACACTCTCATAACATTAAAATGTATGTAAACAGAAATACATAATAACGCAAATATATAAATATTTAAAAATATATATATTGATGTCAATGTGAAATATTGTTTTATATATATATAGATTTTACTAAGAAAGTTATATGAATTCATTAAAATTATATTATAACTATTTGTTAAAATGTTCCAATATAAATAAGAGTATTTGAAGTAGTTGCTTGAAAATATTAGCAGAAAACTAAAACTAGTACATAAATATACCCGTTTAACATTTTCTAAAATATAAATATATAATGTGGTCCTATATACTTAATTTTTCCATTTTGTTAGAAAAAATAACATTGCGTTATACGTATGATAAATAATTTAAAATATTTATTATATATAATCATTTAATTATATAAATACACGACACTAAAAAGAAAAATATATTATAAATATGTTATGATAAGACAGCCAAACATATACTGCTGATTATATTTATGCATAAAGCTTGAAATATAAATGTTTATTCATATATTTCCTATGGAAATATATTTTAAGATATACATCTTGCTTTGTATATTAAAAAAAATAAATATTATATATTAAACTTAATAAAAATAATAAAAAATATAAATATACAGTATGCTATTCTTTTTGTTACATTAAATTGGAAATAACATATAATTAATTTTTATGAAAATGTTAGGATGTATTTTTTAATTTATTGATGCAAATGATCATATATATCATTATCATATTAAAACAAAATATATATTTTAAAACTCTAAAATACAAGTTAAATTTCACATTTAAGGAAATTATATAATATATATATTTATACAATAATTTGTATGTTAGCATGTATAATTTACATACACATAAACATAAAATATACTCATAAGCCTTTTTATTTTTTATTTAGAGAGAACATGCATATAATATAAAAACAATGTAATATAAAATTAACTACTTACAGAAATAACTAAATTATAAATAATACATTTAATAATTTATGAAATAAAAAAATATAATAATCTATGGATATATATATACAAAATGGGGAATTATAAATAATATATAAAATGAGAGAAAATACAGAAAAATCTGAAGCATATATATTCACTGATTAAATATAATTCTTTAGTAATATATCTTGTCTGAACTGACAACAATAATTAATATAATTATATTTCTTTTTTATATCACACGTATTAATCAAAATATATGTGAATTCATTATTAGTCAGAAATATTGTATAAGTTTTAATATAAAGTTGAACTCAGCACGTTAACTTAAAATTACATATTAAAATTCATTGTTTTATAATAATTTTTATTAAATTATTTCCCTTGTTATTTTATATTTTATTATTTTGGCTTTAAAATAATAATAATTTTTGTTATTCAAAATAAATAAAACTGTATATATTTAAAAGAGAATAATAATAAATAAGTGCAAACATAGTTCTAATTGAGTAATTTAAATAAAAATAAGTAAATCTACTTTTACTATTAATATTCCCTTAATCATATATATCGTTTTTTTAGCATTAGCTATCGTTTATGTTTGTATTTTATAAGTTAAGTAATAATTTATAATTTATGCATTTAAATATGATAATGGTAAATATATCATATTGAAAAAAAATCAAATTGAAAAAAACGAAGTGAAGAAAAAGGTTTTTTTATTATATATAATAGATATATTACAAGTTATATTTATTTTAATATGTTATAACTTTTATTGTACATAATCACAATTATACATTTTGAGAGATAATATAATGTTACACTGTGTAAATGTCAATTAATAAAAAAAAGAATAAACACTTATCTATAAGAGAGTGAATATTATTAACTTTTTATAGTACTCGTTTATACAATTTTCGTAAAATAAGAGAATACTAAAATAAATTATAATACTAATTAAAATTTATATTTGAATTAAAAGGAAAATAAAAAAGGATTCATATACATGTGTCAAATCTTTTTCCTCTTTACATAATTACTTTTTATGAACCAACCACTTTATAACTTGCTTTACCTCGTTTTAATGGAATATATATATTTCATATGTCAAAAAATACCTTGTAAGTTTTAAAGATAACAATATGTTTTTAGATATATTATTTTTTTTATGATTATATTTAAAAAATTAAAATATATTGTGCGTATAGTTGAAACATGATATTTCAAAATCATTAGTAATAAGAGGACAGTATTTTTTTTGCAATATATAATAATTAGGAATTGTTTTTACATCAGTAACATTATACAATATTCATGTAACAATATAACTATTAACAATGTAAAAAAAATAATATATTGTAATGTTTTATAGTAATTCTTAAGACGATGAATATGCATTTAGCATTATTATTTATAAGAGTAATAATATAAAATGTTATCTAAACAATAAAGATGAAGCTGTGTTTTACAAAGTAAGGATACATATTCTACTATTGTTTCTAATATTTTTATATAACAAGTGGTTACGTACACAACAAATAGGTACTTTTCGTACACATTTTATAACGCAGTCATTTTTATATAAATAAAGAATTGAAGTACTTATGTAAATTCTTATATTTTTTAAAACTAAATATTTTTTATATAATTTTTCTGTCAAACAACTCTTTTTTTACACTTTCTAAAATTATCCATTAGTTCATATAATTTTTTTTTTATTTATGATCCGTAAGATTCTTTATATATATATAATTCAAGTATGCATAAAACTTTCTCTTGGTATTATTTTCCCTAAAAAATATATAAAATTATATACACAATAAAAAAAATTTATTTCTATTTAATTTGACAAATGAAATATCTTTTCCATAATAACAGTATATATTATATTTTTTACGCAAGTATATGTAGAGAGAAGAGTCAAAATATATAGTTAGCTTATTATAAATATTAAAATTACAAATACAAAACATTCATCAAAATATATATTTCAGTAGTAAAGCAAAAAGTATATACATTTATTATAATTAATTATATCTAATTTTTTCTATTTATTTTTTGATAATATTTTTTTTATCTTAAACTATTTCTATGTAAAAAATGATTAAAATATTTAAAATATCTTTACCAATAAAAATTAATTCCCTTAAAAAGATATCATCCAAAAAATATATATGAAATTATCTTCTAAAAATAAATACAATGATTCAACTAGTGTTCTGTAACAGTAAAAATGACTTTTTTTAATTTAAAAAAATCGATAATACATAATTTAGTACACAATCGCATAATGCTTGTTCGCACATATATTTCACAGGAATAGTTTTATTGTACTATATAAAAGAGATAAATACATTTTTACTTCAAAAAAAATATCAGTTTATTCATTATACATTGTAGGAAATAATTTTAATTTAATACATTTTTTATACATATTATGTGTACCTAAAGCTATTCATACAATTATATTAAATTCTGAAATAAGAACAAAAATGTTTATTTTATTTTGAGAATTTTTTTTATATTTTAACATATCAAAAACTAAGTATAATTTTATAAATGATTTATTTACCTATTTTTTATAATTTCTTTAATTATATTTTTGATTATATCTTCTAATTAAAATATCAAATTGTGGAATAATCCTTTAAGAATGACAACAGTATTATTTTTTCGATCATCATGGTCACAAGTTATTAATGTTTTAATATTCCTAATAATTTTTTTTGAGATGACAAATATGTGCTTTCCAAATTTATATATGTTATTTCATATTTTTTATGTTAAATATTTAGTCTATATCTGTAAATGAGCTTCCATCAAAAAAATTTAATAATATATGGGATGAAGGAATATGTAAAAGTGAAGTTACTGATATTATTACTCATAAAAAAGGCCCAGAAGCTGCTTATACATGGATGAAAAATTTTCGAAAAGAGTTTACGGAAAACTTAGAAAAACATCAGGCCTACATTAATGATGATGCAATTGAAAAAAGATGTAGAGATTTGTACTACATAATATATGATATATTATACGAACTTAAGAATTTGGAAAATTATGAAGATAGTACACATAATACTATTAAAGAAACCATAAAAGGTTATATTCGTTCAGCATTTATAAATAAGAATTACTGGATTTGTTTATCTTCTTTATTTAATGAAGATTATTATGAGCATGTTAACTTAAAAAATAAGAAATATATTGATAATTTATGTGAAGATATTTCATATATAGAAAAAAACATTAACCAAATTAATAGCAGCCTTGAATGCAGTGGAATAAAAGTATATATAGAAGAGGAGTTCAGAAGGCATAAACTTACATATAACCTTGATAATGAAGTATACACAAAAATTTTAGAGTATTACAAGAAATCTAATTTTGATTCTCTTAAAGATATAATAGAAAAAATTAAATGTACTACGGGTGTAGAACTTCAGGAAACAGCACTATTAGGAAATCAAGAAACACCAGTGGATTCTATACCTTTGCACATTTTTATAGCACCTATTCTTTCGCTTTGTGGATTTTTATTAATATTTTTGTTCCTATACAAAGTAGAATTAAATTATATCTTAAATATAAAAATACATTTTGAGATAATAAAAAAATTTATTATTATGAAATATTGTTGTCGTCATGTTAACACATTTATTATATATATTTTTTATTCTTTAATTTAGGTAACACCATTTAGATCTTGGTTTTACGGAAAAATTAGAAAAAAATTCGATATTAAGAATAACGTAAATGACGAAATATCTAATGAAATATTAGAGAAATCGTGTAAATATCTACAGGAAAATTCATATAATGACGAATATAATGTATTATACGATTCTATAGCAGACATCTAATAAAGTTGCAATAAATAGCATCAATTAAAAACATGGTGTAATATAAAAAACATATTAACAGTTTTATAGATCCAATTAAATAATGATATATACTGTATGAATATAGATAATTGTATTATCACAAAACTTATTTAAAAAAAAAAAAAAAAAAAAAGTGTTGGAAATATAGGGAGTGTGTGCTTTTTTTAACCCATTTTTGTATAAATGTAAAATTTATAGATTTATACACATTAAGTTCATCGTGCAAAAATGTTATATAATCTATGTAAAAAATGTACTAACATATAATAAAAAAATATTATAATGGGGAAGTCGGCTAAGGTATATTTTATACTTAGCTATTAGTAAAAGTTTATTTAACAATATTATTAAGGGATTATTACGTAAATATATAAAATAATAATAATAGGGCATATATAAATTTAGAATGAAAACAAAAAAAAACGTATAATAATATTATTATAGAATAATAAGATAAATATATACATTTAGTTATATTCCTAATTTTTATATATTTGTTTTGGAATTGCACATAGAAAAAGAATTATATCTATAATAACTTCATTAACATTATAAATACGATTAAAAATGTTACCCCCTAATTAATTATAATTAAAAATATTTAAAATGAGATTCCTTAAAAATATTTAAAAGGTATATATAAGTATTAAAATGTCATAATACATATTTGAAACTTATTATGCTTTTATTACATGCATTTTAAATAAAACATGATTATAACTACATAATAGTGAGTTTTAAAAAATGGATTTAGTGAATACAAAATAAAATTTTATAAAAATTAAAAATATACAAAAAGAAAAATTTTCTCTGATAATTATAAAGGTTGTATATCAAATAAAAAATAATAATAATATATGAAAAATATTATAATATTTTGAAGCAATAGCATAAATGCAGAATTATATTATTATTCAATTATGCTATAAGCATTGTTTTTCATTTATAGATAGTAATATATAATGCATAGTATTTTACCTTTACAGCATTATATAGTTAGTATTCCATGCCATATTTCATATTAATAATAATATATTTTTGAAGAGTGCAGTCAAAATAAAAAAAAAAGTTAATATATGTAAAACTACAAAAAATGATATATTAGAAAAATTAAATTATTTTCCTTTTGAATAAGAGATTTATTATGATCTCTTATAAGAAAAAAATACATGTTTTTATATCATTCCTAACTAAAGACAACGTTAAAACGAGTTTATACGTATTTATGCATTTCACAATGTAAAGAAAAATACAATACTGATATATTAATAGCAATAATTTATTATGAATTTTTAAATGTTATATAAAAGAATATATGTATGTACATTTTTTGAAATGATTATCAATAAAACTATTAAATTAATAATATTCCATTATAGCATATACACAATTTATGCAAAGACTGAAAATTTTTAAATTATGATTTATTCATAGAAAACATGTATGCAACGAGCTAAATAAAGTTATATATTATAAAAAACTATATTTCGAAAAAATAATTTTAATATATACACATTAAAGAAATTTATATATATACATAATTTAAAAATTTTATCATATTAAAAATGGTCATTAGGTTTTTAGAGATAAATAACATATATAATAAATATATATTCCGAGTTTATTGTATGCTATGCTTAATATCCAAATTTAATATTATTATAATGTTCATATATATTATAATACACATATTATTATATTTGAATAACTTTTTTTTTTATTATTCTTAATATTTAAACTTAATTATCTTTTAATATTTTAAATACAATTTTTCCTAGGTACTATTAGTTCTATAATTTAATTATTTTAATACATTTAAATTTATTAAATTAAATATTCTATATTTAATAGAATGCTAAATGTTTTATAGAAAAAATGGAATTTCTTTATGTTTTATGTAAAAATGGAGACAAGAAGAGTAATAGTTTTAATGATACAACACAAATACTTTGGAAAATAACACGGCAAATAATATAATCCTCACTAATATCTATTTTTACCATTTTTATATCATTTATATTTCGTAGTAGTATGAAAATTTCTAAAAAAATCATATTTAATTTATGATAACAAAAACATTAAAATTCACTTATTTACTTATTATGACAATATATATATATACAATTATAATTACTAATATAAATTAAGATTAAGAATTTAATATGTGCATTTTATATGTGAAAACTAATTAATTACATACATAAAATAACTTATTATTTGCTTTATCAAAAATAACCTAATATTAATAAGTAATTTAGAAAAAAGTGTTAATTACATTAAAGGGAAAATAAATTAATATTACATCGTATATTAAAACTTGTACATAGGTATATTATGCTTAATTTTTTCATTCTTATTATTAAAAATGTAAAATATTTTTGTAATTAAATGTTTTCTGTAAATTATATTCTTCTCTATAATATTGTATTTTATTTAAAATAATATGTTTCCAATCTCACTTTTATATTTTTAAAACTTCTGAAATATATGTTATACACTATATTAATAGTACAACTATCTATATAAAATTAGAAGTAAAATATAACGTTTCCTTACTGTATTATTTTTATTCCTACTTAATATTTTATAGGAATATACATAATATATGTCAATAAATTAATTCCTTTCATTATATATATATATATATATGTATTTTTAGTAAACTATATATTACTATATGTTGAGAGAGATATAAACGTTATACAATGACACGGGCAAAGGATGATAAAGTACATTTTAATATTTACATAATCGTTTTTAAAATTTTATGTTTGAATAACTTGTAACTAGTATACAAAAGAAATTAATATTATATAAATATATTTGATATAGTGTTATATTCTAATTGTTTTTTTAATTTATAGTATAAATTTTGTGAATATTTTCCATTTTACCAAATATTGGAAGCATCATATCTTACGCAGGGAGAATCCGAGAAATTTAAACAAAAATGTGCTTTGATTGAAAATGATTATACAGGAATACTCAATGAAAGTAAAGACATTTGCGCAAATTTTAAATATATGGCTACTCTGTTTTTTAATGCCACTGAGTCAAATGACTCTGAACATGTTAATGGTTTCTCGTTCTTGAACTTTTGGTTAAACTATAAGTTAATGAATATTCCGAAATCTGTTGTAACTCCACAACAATTTTACAGCAATTTAAAGTCAAAAGACTCTGATTTTGACAGTGAAAAGAAATTAACTAATGAAATACATGTGATAGAAGAAAAACATTTGAAAAACATGGAAATGTTATATAATTTATACAAGAATTATAATGGAATTCACAATATAATTAAGGACACTACTGAATCTGAAAAGGATTGTTTGGTTTACACTGGAGAATGTACACGCATATTTGAAGAAGCTAATAGTAATTGTTTACCTGATAATATCGATTTTTGTAGAGCATTAGAAATATTTAAAGAAAAATATGAATATATACTTAGAGAAAGTGGACACAAAAAATGTAAACTTGATAAAGAACTACCATTGATACCTTATTCAGAATCATCACGCCGTGGAACAGAGATGGAAGACGACTTTTACATGCCGCTAGGATCAGATGCGGAATTAGGAGATCAAGGGATTCATGCTAATATTAGAAATATAATAGTAGTTATGTTTACATTAATAAGTTTATTCTTAATTTTTTTAGTTTTATATAAGGTTATCAGAAATTAAATTTAAAAATATAAACACTGTAAGAAACTTTAATTAATATTTTCTATATATAATTATTATATAGAGAAAAAAATGTTTTAATGCATGAATTTATTTCTGCATTTATTAGGTCACACCGTTTGGGATATATTTCCGCAGTCAAATAAAAAGAATAAAAAAAAAATGGGAAAATATAGAATATTATGATAAGAGAAAATCGAGATTGCAAGATACTGAATATTATATGCTAAAAGAAAAAAGTAATGAATTACGCATACAATATTATAATGGGGATAATTCATAATAGGCATTAATTATTGGAAATAGTACTTTTGGATAATTAATATAAATTAATAGGAATAATAATATTCGCATAATTATGTTGAAATATACACAAAACAAAACTATAATTATAATATAATTATTGTATATATACTACAAAAAAAAAGAATAAATAAAATAATATATGAATTTGATAGAACATGAATATACTAATTCTATATAAAGTTAATACTATACAAATTATTCCATTAATTTGGAAAATAATTGACGTGCAGAAAATTATAAGAGCATTAAAGAATTCATAATAATATGTTATAATATAACATAAGAGGGATAAATAGAAAATTTAATATAATACTCATATTTGTATTATTTCCATTAATATTTATAGGTCAGGGCGAAAACTATTATTGAAACATCATTAGTATTTATGAATATTAATAGTAAAATAAATAAGAAAAGAAAAATATTCATGTACTGATTGTGAAAGTAATAGAAAATGTTAACTATCGTATGGATTAAAAATGGCATTTCTCTAATAAAAGAAAATAAATGTTAACGAATAGAATTCAGTAATCATATAGAAGCTATGTAAAAAATAAATAAATATATATATATAGATATATAATACTTAATATATCAATAGATTTTTAGCAATAATAAACACTGAATTTCAATAATTAGTTATTTATAATTTTATTTATGCATGTACTACGATATATTCCCTTATTCAAATAATAAACTATAATTAATTATGAGAATATATTAATTACATAAAGTGAAAAATAGTAAATTTATCTATATATATATTTTTTTTAAATATCCTTTTTTTTGTTTTTAATTATGTTAATTGTGTCATTTATTTTGTTATTCATATTAATATTAATTCTGTAATAAGTTAAATATACTTGTATATATTTTAATACAAAAAATTTTGATAAAAACATTATGAGTACAAAATAGATATTTATATTTATGTTTATTTATATGCACATATATGTGTACGTATATTTTCGTATATAATAATTTTTCGTACATAATAAATGGTGTTCAAATATTTTTAAAACTATTATATGGTGCATATCACACATTTGAACTTACCTTTTAAAATGAATAAGAGTCTGAGTGTACTTTTTTTTTCAATTAACATTTATGTTTACATATCCTCGTATATTACATTTATTATATAATATATTAATAATTAGTTTTTAAAAATTCATTATTTTTCTTAAATATTTCTTTTTCCTTTGAATCCTTAAAAATGACTTGGATGAATTACATTATAATTCATTAAATTAGTGGAATTTTGATAATAAAAGCGACAATTATAGCGTTCATATACGTGTTTCTTCTATGAAAAATGATTTAAGACGAGATAATATTATTTATGCTTTTTTTGTCACACTTGTAAATTCTTTATGTTTTGTGTCATTTTTTGCAAAAAATGACGCATGTATGAAACTTTGTAATTATTTATATTTGTGGATAAGAAGTGAAATAGTTCATAAGGTAGAGAAGAATGGGATTTTTTCAGGATTTAAGACACTTTATAAAATATTAGAAAGTAATAGAGCGAAAAGACAATGCAAATGTAATTGTAATTATAATAGTGTTAATAAAGAGCATTTTAAGAATATGAAGAGCGTGTTTGATTACTTTAATTATCAATGAGTCTTTAGAGAAAATCTGGAATATCATCATAGAAGGTGTGCTAAAAATTACAAAAAATCCCTTGATGATGTCGTTACAACATATGATTGAGTATATAATTTCTGTGTACAAAATAGATATGAATCCTATTATGCGAGTATTGTTAATTTTATTCCAACATTTTTGTGTGAAAAAAAGTTAACTTCGTTGAAACGTGATTTACAAGAAACTGGCTCATATATGGATTCTTTGATTTCGTTTACAACTGATACAGATCCTAATTTAACATCTAATGGTTGATATTCTGCAATTTTTATGAGCATATTATTTGCATTTTGGGGAATTATACTAATTTATTTCATTTTACGGAAAAGTTAAAAATGTACAACTTTAAAATGTTCTTCTTATATAATTTACACATTTATTTATTTATAAAAATCGTTGTAAAATAGATATATAATATATTTGCTACATTTGTTTATTTTCGCAAGTTTACGACAGGTGGAACATGAATGCATGAACATTTAGGAATTATCAAGAGAATAAGATATAATTTAAGTGATATAAGTTCTCACGAATTAATAGAGAATTATTCTTAATCTGAGAAAGTAAATTTTGGGAAAATCATGCTTAATATTGCATATCGTTCCTTACGATGTAACATTTTAATATAGAACACAAGATTTTTCAATTATCATTTGCAATAATGGAGAGAAAAATCACTATCTTTATTTAATTCTTTTTAAAAGTAAAAAAAGTTTAATTTATTCCGGATAAGTATGAAATATGTGTGATGTAATATATTATATTTAATTTAAATTTTGCAAAATAATAATACATAATTACATATGTATATATAATTTTAAATTAATTAAATAATTGCTATAATAACTACTTTCAGATGAAAGAAAATTATCTTTCTTTTTAGTGGTTACACACTTTTAAATATATACATAAATATGTGGTTCCTTAGCACATAAGAAAATTTTAATGTTAATTGCAACTAATTCTACTAAAATTAGTATTAGTTGTCAAAAAACGTAGATTATTATATACTGTTTCTTTTATTTTCAGTTTGAAGTGTATATTCATATCTTTATAATATATATATATATATATATATATATATATAGATAGATAGATAGTTAGATTAATTTTTATTTTAGTTTATAATAGTATATATCATTTATATGAAGTATAATAAAAATAAAGACATTAGAATAATATTTATTTAAATAACATTCAGTGTTTTACAATAACAGACTATTTTAAGCAATAATAATATTCAATGTTAATATAAATGTATATGTAATATAAGTATTTGTTGATTTTTCGTGCACCGTATAAAATATATAAGACTTATTTACCTAAATTGTTTTTCGCTATCTATAAATTTAAATATTATATCACATAGACATATATATATTTATCTTACATTAAAAGTGACGCAACATTATCTTATTTAAAAAATACATATATTGCTCATATAATAATAATATTATAAATTACTATTATAATTTATCACAAAATGGAAATATTACATGTATATTTTAATATAATACGATGTTTGAGAATAAATAATCAAGGAGTCTTATTTTTTTTTGTATATATAATATATTTTATAGAAATATTTTATAAATGAAATTAATAATTTGAAATTATTTTATTCATATTAAAAATTGTATAATGTGAAATATGTTCATGAAAAATAAAGAATTACTAATAAAATTTATAATTTCTATATATCCATGAATATGAGTTTATATGATGAAACGCATTAAAAATATATTTATAATAAAAAATAATGTTAATGGAAAACAATATAATAAACAAAAAAGCTATATTTTATAAATATATTAATTTAAAAATATGTATGAACTATATGTCTTTTTACATATAAATGAACGATAAACGTATATATCATTTGAAGAGTAAAAAAATAAAAAAAAATTAACACATAATTTGAACAATTATGATAAATAAAATAAGGAATTGGATGTATTTTATGTGATGTTAATAATTATATATTTTTATTATATTATATGATAATTATTTAATTTGTAACTAATTAAATATGGGGGGTAAAATGTTTCTTCATATTATTCTGATAATTATATTGTAGATTTTCTTATATATTATTCAATGAGTAATTTTCACAAAGTGAAATTTATTAAAAATTTATAAGAAATATGTATTATATTTTAAATTTATATTATTACTCTTAATTATAAATCTATTAATAAAATAATGTATTTTAACTTTTCATTTAGTGTTTTTACCAGAAAATAAATTGTCAACTTATATAATGAACGTATAACATTTATTTTTTTTTAACGAAATTTATATTAACTGTACTAAAATGATGTATAATAAGAGTTATAAAAGAATAAATTTTTTTTATATTGATATTGAATGCTACTTATTTAATTATTTTATTTTGCCCATTATTTTTAGTATGAAACTCGTGAGAATTACCCTATGTGTAATTACATGATATATAATTTTATTATTTTATAATAATTCTAAACATTACCAAAATATAGTTAACATTGTATATAAAGTATGCATAATAGTTTTTTCATTATTCATCATTGTATTGCACTATAAATGATGCAACACCTTATACTTCTAAAGCTTTATGTCATAGAGATAACTACTGTAGATTTATTAACAGCAAGTAAAGAAATGGACAAAATTCTAGTAACTTAAAGAATTCTATAAACAATATTTATAATATCTTTATTTAGTGTTATAGCTAATTTAACATATAATTATCTGGAATATATTATATACCTAATAATATGTTTTATGAAAAGAAAAAATTATATGATTTATACAATAAATATAGCTATATTAATATTTTAGATTATTATATTGATGAAAGAATCAGCAATCAAATTCATAATATAATTAAAAATTATAATATTATTATAAAAACCTATATAAGAGTTAATTATTGTAATTTAATGTTACATTAAAAAAATTTATAATTAAATTATAACATACTAAAGTCATAACTTTAAAAGAACTATGTGCAAAAGTGCAATAATTAGAGACATTCCTAGGAATTATTGCATATACAACACTAGAACAATATAATTTCTTGATTTCTCCGATTCTGAAACTGAAGTGATAATGGAATTTTCTTCTCCACCATCTAGATGCATAGGTTTTACTCTAGCAATATCATTTTTTGGCAGTTTGACCTGAATATTTCTTTTTTTACTAGTTTTCTATAAGGCATGCAATAACTGCATTTAAATGTATTAAATATGTAGAAAATTTTTATAATTTTTTTTGAAAAAAATAAATTTCAAAAACAGTTTACGTATTTTATTCCAAGATTTTCTTTTTAGTACTTACAAGTTTAACACCCTTGGATATTGTCTACGCTATAAAATATAAAAAGAAAACGTCAAAACATGAATGAATAAATAAATCAATTACCTATAGATATATTTTCAATTGAAAATAGAAATTCAGAATAAATCATATATAATGTTCCATATAAACTCTTATCAAATTACTAATTTATATATTTTGGAGAAAAGAAAAGATTGTTTAATCATAAAGCATGTTTTAACCATTATTATCAGTTCAACCCTTTAAAATTATAATTTAAAATATATTCTTATAACAATATAATATTCAAAAGTTAATACAGAAAAACGGAAATCATGTATGTACTAAAATTTAATAATGAACTATAAACAAGCCTATAAGAGAAATCACAAATTAGTGGAAATGGCTTTTGGTAAAAAAATTCTTTTATAATTGATGGTTAACTATCATATAAAAAATAACACTTTTACAAAATATATAAATAAAATGTAAAAATAAGAAAAATTTTCCAGAATATTATTTTTGTTTTTTTACATTAACATAATAAATATTGAAAGCTTCTATTATAAGTTATTCTTTAATGACATAAATACAATTAAATACATTAGAAACTCATATTCCATATGTGGATATTCCAATAATGACTGCAGATTATACAGAAAAACTATTGATTAGACCATAATAACCAAAGAAAAAAGATATTTCTCCTAATAGTTTAGTATCCACATGTAAAGAGTATATTTTATGCTATAAAAAGAGAACTATAAGAATTATGACCAATTAGTAAAAGCCAAATTAAAAGGTAATTGCAGTAGGAAGAGATATAATTCGAAAGTAATTACTAATATATTTATAACATATATTATAATAAGGAAATCACATATATATTTTTGATTAACAATAATATTAAAAAAAAATTTTATAAATCAATAATTAAAATATATGAGATATTAAATAAGTAAAATAATTCCCTATTATATTTTGTTTATTGTGAATTAATATTATATATTTATAGACTTACATATAAAAACAAAATATAAATTAATTCAAAAATAAATAAAATCATAAAAAATACTATTATCCTATTTACACAATTGATATTGCAGTAAAATATCAACATATTATAACTGTAATAGTAATTTTTTCTTTAAGACTTTCAATGTTTTATCAGCAGATATTTATTTTTTTATAATTAATACAGACACTATTAAAAATTTTTAATAAAAAATTCATTATATAATGTATATAGAACATAATAATGCTTATAATAATATATTACTAAAATTTATATAATAGGTATTAACTAATTAGTGTATTCATAGTTCAATGAAACAAATATTTTCATATATCACATTGCTTATGAATTAATGAAAGCATAACCTCCATATGAAAAAATAATACATAATTCCATATTACATTTATTTTACTTTTTATAGTATATTAAAAATTTTTCTTTTTATTTTAATATTTTAATCCCACTTTTACTTTAGAATTGTAAAATTGACTATCCTCCTCTTTTTCACATTTATGTTATACATTATTTTGAATTTTCTTTATATATATATTATATATAGTAGTTCAAAGTATTCTTTCATATATATGTATTTTATAATAGTTTAAAGATATAAAATAAAAATATATAAGAAAGAATTTAATTACAGTATAGTATAATAAATGGCATTTTTCTTAAAGTAGTGATATGAACAGGATATACATTTTTAATTGAAATATACATATCTCCCCTAATATAATTTAAATATATATAATGATATTATATGTTTATAAATATATTTTATATAACGAAATATTTTTTATCCAAAGTTATTTTTATAAAATCCAAAAATATTAATGTTTTACTTATTTGTATGCTTATATTTTTAGTAAAAATTTACATAATTATACTAATAAATTGAAAAAATGTTATTATGAATTTAAAAATTTTTGAAATTTATACAAGATATAATCATCATTTTCATACTCATATATTTATTATAGATAAAATAATTAATTATTATTCCTGGAACTGAATTTATCCATAAATAACTTACTGAGAGAACAGGATTTTAACTGTATAAATGTTTTAATAAAACCTAAGTCCTGTATATATGTATGTTAAAGATAATTATATCTTATAATATAAGTGCTGCCATTGTAAAATTATAATTAATGATATTTTAATAATAGGTTACTTTAAAGGAATATTTGTATATACATTATCATAATAAATAATATTCTATAGCTCTAGAAATATTAAATTCTTTTGTGATATATATGTATATATGTGCTTATACACTTTTAAGTATTATTATTTAATTTATTTAATATGGCTTTACATATCACAGATGATTTTTTTAAAAAATTGGGAAAAACTGTATATCTATATTTTTAGATAAAATAACTATTATTTGTATTTCAATTATATAAACTATAACAACTAAAGTATGCATTATTTATATTTTTAAAACAGTCTTTTACCTATTAACATTTTATATATTTTTCTTATATTATATAGGATCAATTTTTAATGAATTTCTATTTATATAGAATATATAAAAATTTTTCAGAAATTTATGATTATAACAAAAATGAAAACAGTGTTTGTAATTCTTATATAGAAGAAAATTCTGAACCTTTTGGTAATATACATAATGTTTGTAAGAACATTGATAACATATTTAAAAACATTTTTAGTACAAATTATAGATTAGATACAGTTGATAAATATTGTGAATATTTAAGCTATTTTATACATGATAAAATAAAAAATTTTCCTACTACAAATAATTTTGATAAACTCTATGAGGCATTAATTGCTGCAAAAGATAATCATAATTTTGAGAATGATAATTGTGATATAATAAATTTTTATAGTAAAAAGGGAGAATTTGATAAAATGAAGGAACTATATTTTCGTAGTGAAATTTTACAAGAGATTAAAAATAACTACGCAAAAATTAGTGTTGATGACGTATCATTTTATAAAACATATATTAGTGAATCTGCAAATTTTTACAATGAAAAAGTAATGCCTAATTTTTGTAATTACGATGAATATTATAAAAAAATATTAAAAAAATTTTCACATAATTTTGATGAAACTAAGAATTTTTTAAAAGGAAATAGAATAGAAATATCTGATGTAAACGCACTATCTGCAATACCCACTTGTGAATTAGGAGAAAAGGATGCTACATTAGCACAAGAAGGATCTTCGGGTCCACATGGTCTAGGACAAGATGTGCATAATCCAGGGATACAATCTCCTGATATGGAAACTTCTGGTACCCCTGAACACGGAAAAAATAACATTGCGGGTATTGTTTCTGGTATATTGATTGGAATAAGTTCCCTATTTTTCACTATTTATAAGGTTAATTTTATATTTTAATAAACACGGTGTCTATAAGAAAATTTATAATTTACTATAATATACAAAATTAATTTTCAAAAATACTATATCTTAAAATGTAAATTTTATTATAAAAATAGTTTACGCCTTTAGGATCAAGTTTACCTAATAAAATATAGAAGACAAAAGAAAAATTTAACATAGAAGTTAAAAGTGATGAATTCCTATTAGAAGCTTCTGATAATGAGAGCATGGATTTGTACAACAGCATGTACAATATACAGTATCATTCTTCTCAAAATGTTTAATACTTAAATATCCAGATATAATGTTTTATTTTTACAATGTAAATTGAAAATAAATTAAAATTAGCTTCTATTATTAACAAAGCACAATTAAGAAATTAGACAGATAGCGAAATTTATGAAGAGCATTACTGATATAGTAGTATAAAAAATATTATAAAATAACACATGAACTAAAAAATAGAAAGTTATAATTATAAATATTTCTAATGGGAAATACCAAGAAAATATAGTTATTAAAATTAAAAATATATATGCAATAAAACGTATACTATGAATAATATGTTGAAAAAAAAAATAATGCAGTGTTATACATATGTACAATAACTATATCATATTTTATGGTGAATGTTATAAATATAGTTAACGTCAATATAAATTTCAAGAATATTTTACATACAAATAGCACTTTATAAGACATAATGTTAAAAATTAATATGTATTTTATGGGAAATGATCACAAAATTATGATAATAATATCCTTAAATAGGACAAATTTTGATTAAAATAAAAATCCATTTCAATAAATATAGCTTCAATAAAATATTGAAGGCATCATGGACACCTTAAATATAATATAAGGAAAATCATTTTATGTTAGAACAATTTGCATGATCAAATTATACACTTATAATGAAATTTTTAAAGAAATATTCGAAAATATAACAAAAATATATGCATCTTATAAATATGAAAACCTTGTTCATTTGTAATAATGGAAACATTAGAATGATGTAATTAATTTAGAGCGTTAATTATGTAATAACATTTTCATGTATTTTACAAAGTAGAGCCTTACATAAAATATAAAATTAATATAAAGTTAACAAAAATCAAGATAATATATTGTATAGATATACATGAAAGTTTAATTAATAAATTAGACATATGATGTATATCACTAAAGGTCTTATTGCATGTAATTCATAAAATATAATTATATAAGGCGAGGAGGGGGAAATTAATTTAATAAGTTAATGATTGCTAAAATTATATTAATTATTATTTCTTTGGGAATAATATTACATATGCATATTATAAATATTGATTTACATTAAATGTTTTCATTTCCAATAAATTTGTTAGATGAACGTTAACATATTTTATCAAGCATTCTTAAAAATTATTTAAAGAAATGCACACAGTTGTAAAATACAATAAATAATTTAACACACTTATCGACATTATTTAGAAAATAAAATAATTATTCTTTTTTCCTATTTTCATTTTCTTAAATATTATATATTTCTTATTTTAGGATAAATGCTACATTTACATTAACATATTCTTTAAGATAGACATGAAAAAGAAATAAATATTAGAAGCACTTAATATGAAACAAGCAGTAGTTCAATAATGTGCTCTTTTACAACATTCTAAAATAAAAATACATTATATAAGTTTATATGAATTTTTTTTTTTTCGTATACTACTTATTTTTGCATAATAAATTTTACCATAGACATTATTGCATACATATGTTTTTTACATTAATTATATATGGAGAAAAATATTTCATTAATTTCTGGATAAATAATTATAATGTAATTCTTATTTATGGTAAAATTTTGTTCATACTTCTTTACTATTAAGAAAATATTACTTATTAATGCATATTTTGTAAATTGCATTTTTTACACATATAATATGATTATTATTTATTTTTGGAACATTATATCTTTATAAAATACATAAAAGAGTGTTCTTTGATTCGTTTTCAATTGATAAAAACTTCATTTGTTATGAAATGTTTTAATTTTTAATTCTCAACTATAATACATTATATGAATATTTATCATGTATTATAAACTATAAAGTGCATAATTATTTCCATATATTTATTTAAAAATAAAGCATATACATATGGAAAATATTTATTAAGATAAAAAAATTTATCAGTATTAATAATAAATTAATAATAAATTAGTACTAAAAATTTGTTCGATATTAATGTGCTTTCAAGCTTATAAATACAAAGTCACTATCAGAAAAGACTTATGACAAATACAATGTAATATATTAAGTATATTTCATCAGATAAAAAATTTTTAATTATTATTATTTTCTTGACTTATATATATAAATATATATATCATTGTTCTATCTAACGTTCAACAATTATTGGTGATAACAAATAATTAATATATATTTTGCTCACATAGTAAGAATAAAAAAAGAAAATTAAGATCAATTTCAAAATATATTATAACTATTATTTAAGTAAAAAATATTTTTTAAAAAATTATTATTTTTTTTTATATTTGTTTCTTATTATTTTATATATTTAATTTATGAGTATTTTGTATATGATTAAAGATTCCTTAATATTGTCAAAAACGAAATAACCGAAAAATAACAAAGGTTCATATTAATTTAAAAATAATATAGTAAAATACTGTGCAGTTAGTAAAGTCCATAAATTTTCATAATATATGAATGTTTTCTTTGACATTTTGAATAAGAAAACACGTTATCACAACATTAAAAAGATATAAGATTATCCAATTCATTTAAATATTATTCGAAATTGACCACAGAAAATTTTCCTAACACTAAAATGGTGATAAGTACACTGTTTTAATTATAGCATTTACATAAGTTATAAGTATAATACTACAAAAATATGGATTTATGATAAACATTAGGAAATACATAACGATAATAAAAAATTCATCAGTATAAAATATACTCTTTAATAATAGAAATAATTAAATTATTAATATCACAATGGAGCTATACTAATTAAAACATTGAACATATTATGACACGTAAGTTATTCTTTTGAAAAAATAATTAAAATTCATTATTTCAGGAAATATATAACAAAAATATATATATGTGAATTCTTTCATATTATGTATACATATATACTATATGTTTTATGTCATTCTTAACAATTTATTTTTGCTTGAATATTTAAAAATGCAATACATTAAGAAAAATATAATCATTTAGAGAATATAAAAAGAAAAAACACTAATAATAAATTAATAATGGTAATAAATATTTAAATCATCTAAATTTTTTATCAAAATATATTTACTTTTCCGTTATGAATATTAAAAGAATTAAAACGCGTTAATGGAAATTTTTTCTATACATTAATTATAGCTTAAATTTTACCATGATTTATGAAATATTAAATTATCATTCCTGTAATAACTGAGGAGCTTATTATTTAATATAATTTTATTTTATTGAAAGAACCACTATTAAGCATTATAGCGAATTTCAAATAGAAAAGATTACTGATAGTTGCAATGGGAGAATGAATATTTGAGCTACAAATATAGTTTAGTGATTTTATTGTGTTTTATTTTATAAAATAAAACTAAAAAGATAATATATATATGTATTATCAATTTAACACATACTTAGTTTATATAATAATTCCTCATTTAAGATATAACAGATATTACAATGCTAGAAATAACAAAATTATCTTATCTCTCCCTTTTGCGTTCCCATTTTAACTGAGTTTCCTAACTTATTTTAAATGTAAAATTCAAAAGAAATATATTTCTTAGTACATGTATTTTTCACAATGTTATGAATAAAAGTAACAAATTATATAATAAAAATTGTTATATGGTGTTCAGTAATATTAGAATAAACTAAGTATTTTATAATATATACGTTTTGATGTAACAATATTTTACTTTTAGCATGAAATGTGTCATTCGCATATCCTATGTACATTTAGTAATACTGTATTATTATAAATATATTTGTTTTAATGGATGAATTATTTATGAATTTGTTTCCACAAAATATAAATGTATTAATTTAGCAGTAATTCTTATATACATATTTGTATTATTTATTCGGATATGTTTTGTAATGAACACGAAAATATGTTAGTGTAATTTCAAGGGTATACAAAAAAAATATATTATCTATTTTTAATCCTAGAATAACATATTTTCTGGCAAAAAAAATTAATTATTTATTTTTTCCTAATTAAATGATTCTTCAATAAATAGTATTCGAATAAAATTGAAATCTAATTATTTAAAAATTTGGAAAAAATTCATATGTTATGCATACGATACTAAAAATAAGATTTTTTATAAGATATTAATGTAACTATATACAATATAGTATGAATAAATATTTTACATGAACATATACTACTATATTATAAGTTTCTGAAATATATTATCAATGAAACAATTTTCTTTTTTCATATTAAAAATATTTATATCATATTATGTAAATACTTATATCATTAAAAAACTACAATATTACAATGACAGAATTTATGTAAAATAAGTTTATTTATATATTATAATATATAAAAAAGAATATATATAATATGTAAATGATTCCACACAATTGTGTTTTTTATGTATATATTTAATTTCTCTTATATATTATTATTTCATTCAGTTAACATGTCTAAAAGAACAACAGACCCAATTTTACAGGAACTGGAGAGAAAGGTATATTTTCATTTTAAACATTTTAAATAATATAATTATATATTTGATGTATACTTATACGTTCTAGCATTGCTATAAATTCTCTATATTTAATTTTTCAGAACAATAATTTACACCATAAAATATTTTATTTTTCTTTTTTATTGTGTAGTATCCTATTTTAAGTGGATTACCATTATTTAGAATTGATAATAAATTTTATACTTATTCAATTAGACCGGCTGTGAATTCCATATGTCGCAGTTATATAAAAAATGATTATGAAAATTTATCTGATACACTTTCTACTTGTGAAAAAATTGAAAATATAATTGTATACACAAATTCTATAGTATCTAATTTTCCTTTAATTAATATTGATAAATATTGTGAGCATCTAAGCTATTTCATATATGAAAAAATTAAAAATATAACTACAAAAAACAATTATGCAGAATTTTATAAAGCATTAAACGAGGCCAATAAAAAATATATATCAAATCATGATAATTGTGATATAACAAATTTTAAGAATAATGAGGAAGTATATAATAAAAAGAAAGAACTATTTTTCCGTAGTGAAATTTTACGGTGGATAAAAATAAAATATGATAAAACTTTTTCAGGAGATGAAACTTTTTGTAATAATTACTTTAAAGATTGTGCATTATTTTATAATGAAAACATAAAAAATGAATATTGTAAATTAGCTAAATTTCATGATAAAGAAATAAAGAGTTTCCTAAATAATTTTAAAGAAACTAAACAATTTTTAGAAGATAAAGGAGTAAATATATCAATAGATGTAGCACATTTACCACAGGAATCTGCATGTGAATTAGAACTTAGAACTGAATTAGAAGAACGAAAACCTGGCAGTTTAGCTTCTGATAAGAATATCATTTCCCTTGCTGAACTTCCCAATGCTGAGACTACTCCTATAGCTTCTCTAAATTCGGACAAAGATAAGACTTTAGAAATACTTTTAAGTGTATCGGCTGCAATATTTCTCGTATTCCCCATTTTGTATAAGGTTAATTTTTTATTTACAAATATATGTAATATACGAAAATTTTTATATTCCGTGTTGTAAAAAAAAATTATTAAAAAGAAAGTATATTTCTGCATATAAATTTTAATTCTAATGTTAGTTTACCCCTTTTGGAACGTGGATACATAATAGAATAGAAATGAATAAAGGAAATTTTGATTTAGATGCAAAAAATGAAGAATTAAACATAGATAATTTTGAAAATGAGAATCTTATATCATATGACGATATGTATAATATAAATTATCACTCTGCACTAAATTCTTAGTATATGTATTAATCAGTATATAATTTATTGTTTACGCAACACCAAAAAATTAGATAGTCCATTTAATCTGAATTTAATTACAAAACTGGAGCAACAATATGACTGCCAAAATGTATATTAAATATTATATAAAATATAAATAAAAAATAGAAAAAGCAGTACTACAAAATAAGGAATAAACTAAAAAAGGGCTATATTATTGGAAAAGGACGATATTAGCTAATTATCAGGAAAATAATATAAAAGTGTCAAATATATTTTTAAATAATTTATAAAGATTGTGTATTGTGAATAGCAAACAGATAATAAATAAAAAATTTTAAAGACCTACATTTATAATATACACGTAATGTTTTGAAATTAATATTAAGTGTATAGACATGCGTACAAGTAAAAATAATAAGCATATTCTATATATTTAAAGCGTCACATTCTATAAAATCTAATTTTATTAGTAATATGATTCTGCATTACTATAAAAAAAAAATCAATATGTAGATATAATTATATAGAAATGTAACATTCACAAAATATGTAATTATGAGAAAGAAAAGATTGTTAGAAAGATCAATTATATCATTAGCATTATATTTTAGAAATATGATGGAAATTAAATAATTAATATACATTTAATTGAACATCCAATATGCATAACTGTTATATAATATGTATTTATACAATAAGAGTGTATATGATTTATGGATTTTCCTAGGAGTGGAATAGTAAAATATTGCCATTATAGGAATTATGTAAGGATTTAATTTGTAAATTTCATAATAGAGGTTTATGTATATATTACTTATTGTATTTGTTTGTTATATAAAATGCAACATAAAAGTTCCATATTATAAACTTAATAAACATAGTGACATGAAATAAAGAGATGTAAGAACATGTTTTACGAAATATAAGTATATAATATTTATCACAACTAAATTTATTGCATTTAATTGGTGCATGAAAATTACAAATATGTAAATTATAAAATTTTAATAGAATTATATTATTAATAAAATTTAACTCATTATTGTTAGTTCATGCATTATATTTATTTAACTCATTAACAGTTACACTAGTTATTCTGATTAAATATTTATTTCTTAACCCTATGGTGGTAGTTAATAGTACATTTACAATATTTTTTATGAAGAAGCACACGTAATGGTAGATTTATACATATGAAAACTTGTATGTATTAAGCTCCTTATAAACATATTTTTATAGGAATGATATATTTTTTTTTATTATATTTTTTATTATATAAGAATACACCATTAATTTATATTAAAATAGGACTGCCTAATATTAACAAAAAAAAAAAAAAATTTATTATCTTTTACAAAAGTTACATGTATACTAATACAATACAACTGCATGACTACTTATCATATTAATTCCGGTAATGTATTAATTATTCACAACGAAATATGCATATTTAGATCATTAAAGAATATATATCATTTGAGAAGTATAAATAGAATATAATAACTGTTTTCGTAAATCTGAATTAGCATACATATAATTATTACACATATATATACTTTTATTTTGTTATATTTTTTACAATAATAAATATTTTCATAACCAATAATTTTGTAAGAAATATTTATACAGAATGCTTTTGTAACTAAAATACAATAAAAAAAATAAAATATATTTTATTGTAGTAAACAATTATTTATTATATCACAGTAAAATGAAAATATAAATATATATATTTTTATACATTTCCTCCTATAAATAAAAAAGAAAAGGTGTAAAATAATTCCATATATATATATGATAATACAGCTGACATACTACATAAAATATAACATAATAATATATATAATGATGCAATAATAATGTAAGGAATATTGAAATATTGTAATATAGTTCAACCATGCCTGCAATACATAATACACTGGGAAATTGGATATTTTAATCGATAATAGTAACCATACGAAATAGCGCAAATTATTTCTTATTCGTACAAGTTAATATGAAAATTTATAAAATAAATATCATTAAAAAAAAAAAAAAATTTTATAAATACATATTATTAATGCTTCTTATGTTTCTTATCGCATAAAATTTATATTATCTAAAAAAATAAAATAGAAACTATAAATATTTTTAGGAAGATTAAGATATATGTAATGTAAGTTGATTGCATGTATTTTTTATTTAAATTGCTTAAAATTATTTTTATTATTGTATAAATATAAGAAAAAATGTACCTTCTTTCCTTTTTTAATATATAAAATTTTAATACATAAGATTTCATAATTATTTATATATCCAAATTTAATAATATTTAAGTATAAGAAAATAACTGATTCATTGTAATTTTAATTGTAATATTCGTCACATTATATATTTTCAGTGAACATATTTTTAATAAAAAAAACCAATATAGAAATACGTATATTTTATCATCAACTATAGAAGTATACCATTAAGAAAATAATATTGTTACTGATAAAAAATGTAAATAATAATTATTTTTAATATGACAGAATATGTTTTATTTTTAGTTTTTAATTTTAATTTTTTATTTATTTAAATTTTTAATATATACGTGTATACAAGAATAAAAAAAATATGTATTATTATGATACATGTAAAATGGAAATATAATAATTAATGTGCTATAATTTGTATCTTTACACAGTCATTGTATATAATAAATATTTATTATAAATATCTTGTAAAATTTAATAATTTATATATAATATTTTAAAGAATAAGGCAGAAATGATAAAAAAAAATAATACCTTCAAAATTCTGTACATATTTTTACAAATTATAATGGGAATATTCTATAATATACCATTAATAAAATTATATAATTCATATAAATTAGTGTATTATAAAACCTAATTGTTTACCAAAATAAATAATTTTCCTGAGAACATTACGTTATAGGATTTCTATTTATATTTTTCTTTTGTTTAATATTTATAATTTTTATATAATATAACATAATAATTATAATTATATTAATTTAATCATATATAATGTTTAATGAATAATACTTAATAATATTTATTTAGTTATTCAAAATTAATATAATTTAGTATGTAATATGTAAATGTATTTCCTCATTAAATGTAATATATATGGAAACCTTAATACTTATATATTACTGTTTTTCTTTCATTGAATATGGCTGAAAAAATAGGTGCAGACTTTTTGAATTTAGTAAAAAAAGTATATTTACTTGGAATATAACAAAATATTATGAATAAATTGTTATTTAGTATACGCATTACTATTTGACGTAGAAAAAAAAGTAATAATTTGAGATATCATTAATGTAATAATTAATTTGTTATTGTTATGTTCAATTTTCAGGATGATACCTTAAAGAATGCGCCTTCCTATAAAGCGTATAACGATTTTGAGAAAGAGGTATTCTTCATAATACTAAAAGTTATATTATTCAGAATAAATTTTTTTTTTTATAGTGAAAATTGAACATCTTTATAACACCTTTTTTTTTTTTCTATTTAATATTCAGGATGATGTTATGAAAAAATCTTACACAGACGCAATAGGTAATGCACAAAGTGATGGAAACCCGCAAAAGAATAAGGGATACCCTTGTCATGAATTCTTAAGCTTTGAAGACAGTTATAAAGAAAAAGCATATATGTTTTGTAAAAAAATAGAAACAATTTTGAACAAAAAAATATATAATATGGAGAAGGGAGATGAGCGCAAAAAGCATTGTTTACATTACAAATACTGGGTATATGGAACAATAATGAATATGCATAATTCTCAAACGGAAAGTAAATATGTAAGTACTTTAGTTAAGAAACTAATGGCTTTAAGGACATTGATCGCAGATGGATATATTGACTACAGCTGTCAGTATCATTTTAACGATAATTATTTGAATGATTTAAAAGGAAAAATAGAAAAAAAATATTTGCACGATTACTTTAATAATTACGATATTATTAAAAGTACTATTAGTTCTTGTAAGGAAGAAAAAATAGAAGTATACCAAGAATATCTTAATTCTATTATTAAACTATATGATATTTATAAAGAAGACCTATGTTCTGATTATTATTTTTTTTTAGTTAATAGCTGTGATGATTACTTTAAGTATGATGAAATATATAACCCAAAATTTCTCTTAAATATATTGCAAAGGTGTAAGGACAAAAATTTAGGTACTGGTGTGGAGGTAATTCCTTCAAATGAAATAGGCGAAGTATCACTTGGCACGAAAGATTTTAGAACAGGAAATCAAATATCAAATGTAAAACTAGATTGTGTTAAGGGATATTATTGGCATGGCAAGCAAAACTATTATAGTTTAATATGTTATAATGAAAAAGAAGGAGACATAGAAAATCCAGCTAGAAGAATATCAAGTTTTTCATTGTATCAAAGTATCTTCAATGGTTTCTTCGCATCTGTGGGGATATTTTTAATATTTTTCCTCTTATACAAAGTATGAATTATAAAGTTGATATATAAATTCGTTAGATCACTATATTAAATTTGAATTTCACTAATTTATGTAATTATAAAATAAATATAATATGTATAATTTTATATTTTCCATGTTTTTTATAGTTTACCCCTTTTGGATCAAGGATACAACATAAAATATGGGATAAAGGAAATAATTATAATCTAGAACATCAAAATGATGAAATCATTTTAGACACTTCTACTAATGAGGACATATATTCATACAAAAATAAATATAATATACAATATCATTCTGCGTAAATTTTCTAATATATATGTTATTTAAAATAATGCCATGCATGAGAAACACCAAATATCTAAACACTTCAAGATCATTTCACCTATGGAACTAGAAGAATAAAAAACATCTCTTCTGATAATATATATATATTAAATAATAATAATAGATTAATAGATTAATAGATTAAATATTTTTATACAATAAGGACAAATTTAAAAAATATATATTATTAGAGTAAAATATTATATCCTAATAATCAAAAAAATAAAAGAAATATAAAATTATGTTATAGATAATGTATAACTAATTATGTAATTAGTAGCCAGATTAAAATGATAATTATATATTTAAAAAAAATAACACATGTAATATATATATGCCATTTGTTTAATATTAATGTAAAATGCCTATTAATATCTATACATATATATAAGAAGAATATTATATTTTTATAAGTTATAAATCATGTAAAACAAAACATGAATTATTAATGTAAAACTTTATTAAATGAAGCATAGATTTAAACTTAGAGATTAAATTGAAATACGCATATTAAGAAGAATATTATTTTAAGTAAGAAAAAGTTTTTAGAAGCATTTAATATTATCTAAGTGGAATAAGTACTAATCATTGTGGATATTAAGTAATTATATCTAATTATATTAAGATGTAGTGAGAGTTTCATAAAATTATTTTAATGTATAATAATAGAATAACATTTTTATAAGTTGTGAATTTATTACTAGTAAGACATAATAAAAATGATGTCATAGAAATTGTTCAGAGCATTAAAATTTTTTTTTTATTATGACAGTCTTCATAAATATTGTATTATAATGTGCCTTTTGGTGGAAGAAAATACCTATATAATGTTAAATGTATCTGTTAAGTTCTATAAAATATACATATCAAATCTATCTGTACGTGACAGTTTAAGTAATACTTAGCATTACTAGTTTTATTGCATTGAATTAATAAAATAAAAAATGAATTATGTAAAAATTCAAAACATTAACATATTATAGCATAAATAGAATCAAATGCATTGTTAGTTCTTCGGGAAACTAATCGCGTATACACAACATTTTGAAGTAATTACTTTATTTTTATAAATATATTTTTGCCATATAT